>PVJD01011504.1:0-45856 GCA_004026545.1 Mormoops blainvillei
TTTTTTTTTTTTAGCTCTTTTCCAAACAGAAACTATTGACAGTAGTTGGGAAGCAAAGCATAGTGGGAAAATGAGAAGGAAAATATGCTTTTATATCTGATTTTTCATTTGCTCTGTCACTGATATACTGACCTATTATTCCCCCACCTTTGGTTTTTAGTGGCCACAGATGTCTTTAATTCCAAAAACCTGGCCGTTCAGGCGCAAAAGAAGATCTTGGGTAAAATGGTGTCCAAATCCATCGCCACCACCTTAATCGATGACACCAGCAGCGAAGTGCTGGATGAGCTCTACCGGGTGACCAGGGAGTACACCCAGAACAAGAAGGAGGCGGAGAAAATCATCAAAAACCTCATCAAAACAGTCATCAAGCTGGCTATTCTTTACAGGAATAATCAGTTTAATCAAGACGAGCTAGCGCTGATGGAGAAATTTAAGAAGAAAGTGCATCAGCTTGCTATGACCGTGGTCAGTTTCCATCAGGTGGATTACACCTTTGACCGGAATGTGTTGTCCAGGCTGCTGAACGAGTGCAGAGAGATGCTCCACCAGATCATCCAGCGTCACCTCACCGCCAAGTCGCACGGACGGATTAATAATGTCTTTGATCATTTTTCAGATTGTGATTTCTTGGCCGCCTTGTATAATCCCTTTGGGAATTTTAAACCCCACTTACAAAAACTTTGTGACGGTGTCAACAAAATGCTGGATGAAGAGAACATATGAGAATGTGAATTAAGATTGTGACTGCTCGTGATTTATTTGAAGGTGGGGCACTGTCGATTTATGAAGGAAAAGGAGCATTTTTTCAAGAGAAAACATATTTCAGAAAGACTTTGCCCATTTCAGTTGTCAGACATTGATGATAATGTTCTATGAGGCTTGTTTTATTTGAAGAATCGCATATTGCCAAAAACTGTGCTTAAAAGCTTCCTAAGGGTTAACAGATCATGGGAAAGACGTCTTGTTGCTTCAGGCAAAGATAGAGTTGTCCAAAGACAAACATGTTTGGCTCCAGACCTCGAGACATGTTTTTTAGGGCAGTTGTTATGTTGGTGACACATTGGATATTTCTAACGTGTACAGAGTTATGTATTTTGATTCACTTTTACTCCTTACCATGTATATGTACCTCTTTTAAAAAGCCAAGAACTTTCTCTTGCTGTCATTTCTCCTTTTGAAACAATTCCATTTTCAAGTCTACCTTTTGTTAAAGATTTTTGTCATTGACATTAAAGAATTAAGGCAGTCAAATTTGAACCCTTAAAGAGAAAACTGCTTCTCTGAAATCAATATTATAGAAACCAACTATATTGGACATTGTGAATAATGTCTAATACAAGAATATTGGGAGTCAAGTACTATTTTTTAGTACCAACAGTGAAACTTCTCAAAACATGATAATTCCCCAAAATGTAATGGCATACCATTCCCTTGAAATGCTTGCTGAGGGCTTAACTTTCATGTTACCTTGAAAAGGTGCTGATGGAATCTCTATTTTTAATGTTCATTTCAAATATAAGAGACAAAGAGAAAATCTAGATAGTTCTTGATATTAGGACAATAAAAAATAAGTGGTATTAAGAAAAATAAAACAATCTTTATTTTAGATATGAGCCTATCAAAATAATTGAGGGGGATCAGGGGCAAAAGGGAAGAAAGGATTTTGTTACAGAACATGAGAATGAAAATTGATGCATTTCAATGTTTAATAAGTTTTGATAAGTAAATAAAGGATGTCACTTTTTTATTTAACTGATAAGGTTTTTGCTGTTTTTTATTTGCTATTTTGATGAGTAAACCAAAGGGTATTTGCATTCCAAGCAGTTTGTGTATTGTTTCTATATAATTTTATGTGTGTAGATGATTAAGTAAGCATTTGCTTATTTTGTGTAAAAAAAAAAAAAAATGGAACCTGCTGGCGAACAGCACTTAGGAAATGGCAGACTCAACCTGCAGCACTAAATACTTGTATTGTCACCATGCCTGTGACTTAGTGTCCTCTTGCTGAATTTTCCTGCTTCCCAGAATGTTGACGTTCAAATAACAGTTCCCCAGGGAGGGCTCCACAACTACAAACTCCAGAAATCGAGACCGGCTGTACCCCACCGCAGCCTAGTTTCTCTGGGAACCTCATGTGCCTGTCTAAGACAAGCAGCAGCGGCCAAGAGCACCTCCCTGTCTGAGACTAAATCTTGACCTAAAGATTGGAACTTAAATCACTATTCTTACTACCCAGAGCTGGTAGGTGACCACTCTGGGCTACAGAAATAGCACAGTGACCGCAGAATGACCCCTCGAGCTTCATACCCTGCAGACTAGCTTGCAGACCTAATTCGGCAGCCTTCCTTGACCAGCTCTGCTTCCTCACATGAGAAAGCGGAGAGTGTGATCTACGGGAGCTGCGTTGGTGCCTTCTGGTCTCTGCCAGGTCTCCCTCAGCACAGGCATGGAAAATGGAGTGCCAGGCAGCTGGTAGGGGTTTCTTGCTCATCTCTAGCTATGGACAGCACCATGAGGGAGAGGACCTCGGGATAAATTTAGATCGGTCTGGGCACATTGGATCACAGAGTTGTGCCTACAGACTAGCGATCAAATACTCAGTGGGGAGGGGTAGAGCTGCTCTTCTCCTCACACCGAAGGAAGGCAGTGAGGAGTATCCTGAAGGAGGAAACCCGTTTGATGTTCCTCTGGGCACCGTCTTCTGGAAGGACCTCATCTCCTTACCAACCCTGTGCCTTAGGAGGGTCAGTTACAAAGTCTTGATCAGCACGTTCATCTTTGCACAGATTTAGTTGCAGGGATGAGGAGGTAGGGAGGTGGGAGAGGTGGGGGCTAGGTAGACTGGGAAGAACCCACGTGTGCTTAGGATAGATCCTTCTGAGCCAAGTGATAGTCATTTTGGGTTCTAACAAACATTTATTTAAAAGATTGAATCTTTTTACATTTTGGAAAAAACTTATGAATTCTGTTCTAAATTGATTCTTTGAATTTTGTGCTGATGGCTTCTCGGCAAAAATTATGAGTTAAGCTAATAGATGAGTGTTAACACTAGTATTAACAACTGACCCAGCGGTTATTGTGTGTCAGGCACATTAACTCATTGAGTCCCTGCCACAACCGTCACCATTTTGCAGATGAGGACACTATGGCAAGAGAAGTTAAGGAATTTGCCTGAGGTCACGTAGCTATTCAGTGTCAAACCCACAATAGCAATAAAACTATATTTTCATTCAAAGATAATATGGGTAAAGGCAATTCTAGAAACACCATTGGTTCAGAAAAGAGTGAGCAGTGTGCTTCTGAAGTGGTTTTCACACAGTGACATTTTAAATGATACTTAAATCCTGCAGATGGGACCTGTTCTCTGAGATATGGGTATATTTATACAAAGATATTTTATGAAGTTTTCAACATGGCTCCTCATTTGGGGGCATCTCATGGCTGAAATTTCGGTCCCCTCTGGAACTTAAATTCAGGGTGCTTACAATTGACAATGGCTTTGAACATTGACCCACGGGGTCCAGTGCAGACAAACACCCAGGTGATCTTCCGGTGGACACCGGTTGACACCTGGTTGTGTGCACAAGGTGCTCTTTTTTGTATAAAAAGCAGCAGCTCGCCACTGCGTCCCCAGGGAAAGGGATGGTGCCGATTTGCATCTTCAACATTATTTTCCAGATTTCGAGGTTGGAAATGTCTGAACAAGTAAGCTTAAAGATGGCCTTGTGTTTTTCTGATTATCAGACCTTTCATATACAACTCATATTTGGTTTAAAAGAAAAGCAAATGTTAGGAACTGTATTAGTACAGAAATAACGCTTTTTTTTTTTTTTTTTTTTGGTCTTGCATAACAGTATCTCATTCACAGTTATCTGGAAAGTTTTTTTCTCCAACCATGTAAATGCTTAAAAAAACACAAAGCTTAAACTTTGTGATGGATTTTGCCCTGCAAAGGATTAATATAATTTTGTAGTCTACATTTAAAGTCAATTGGATTTTTACTGAAAATTTAAATTTATCCTTGAGATACTTGAAGAGAGCACGTAAGCTAAGTTGTAATTTAGCCTACCGACCTCGACAGATAACAAAAGATGGATGTGTGTCTCCATGTGATGAGACATTTGTAGTGAAAAGTTCAGTCCTATTTAATTGCTAGGAAATTAAAATATTCTAATAAAATAAACTTAATTAACGTGTTAATGGAGTTTACAATATTCTTACATTTTTAGCCAATTTTGCATTTCCAAGCTTGTGTTATCTGAATTAGTTGGACTTGGCAGTGTCTGAAAGATTACTGCTTGATTTATTGTATTCCTGAGCATACAGTTTCTGTGTAATTTATTAAACTCAAAATAGGTTGTAACACCCAGTGCTGTTTATGACAGGTAAAGTTTTATCCTAGCTCTGAAACAATTTTCTTACAGTGAGTCAGATAAAGTCTTTATAGAAACCCCTTAGTGAAAACACGGAGGCTCTACCCGGAAAAATTAGTCAATTTTTTGTTTCTAAAATGGGACAGAAAAATCTTCAGTAGGAGTATCTAATCACACATCTCCATTATGGCAAACTATTGAAAGTCCATTTTCTCGTTTATTGAGGTGTCCCATGGTTAGTTACGTAGGCCCAGAGCCAGAAAGACACTTTTATTTTGGGGAATTTCCCGAAATGGAAACATTTTTCAGTGATGTAGACTTACGTCTGTCTGGCCAAAGATGTGTTTTCCATCCAGCACTGCGCATTGGTCCCAAGTTATAGGGGACCAGTCACTCCAAAATCAGCCCGTCTGCTGAGCACTGAAAAGGGTACGTACAAGTCAGCCAGCATTCACAGTTAAGAGAAAAACATCTGTGCTTTGGAAAATGTTCTTCAAGTACAGAGAACTGTGCTCTGGGTCCACCAAGTTCCGCTAGATCTTTCTAAGATTAGCCAGCCAGTGGGTAAAGCCCCTCATCTTCCTTCATGGGTGGCTGAGGACATTCCCTCCTCCCCCACTAACAGCTGCATCTCTGTGTTTCTGCCTCGTGGAAATAAGATGGCTGATCGGGCACTTGGGGTTTGTTTTTGACACAAGGACAGAATACTTGATTTTAAAAAGTGTGTTATGATTTGCGGAGTGATCTAAGACAATATTCTCTGTACTTTGGTTTTTCCATTTAAAAGCTGACAGACGGATTAGGTCATTTAAAATAGCCTGATATAAAGTATAAACAGAGGACATGGAAGTGACAGCTCTGAGCATACGTACCTGGATTGTCCCAATTGTCTGGGATGATTGTTGTTTTACAAGGAGCTGCAGTTCTGTTTGCCTGGAAGTGGACTTTCATCAGCCCAGCAGGAACCACTACTTGCCCATCATAAGCGATGTCAGCCTCTTTTGTTGCTAAGATTACTCATTTTCACCTAGGGATAAATACTTGCCAAGCAAATTATACATTTTTATAAGACATTAAATGTCCTGGAAGAGGACTTGCTGTTGATTAGATAAAAGTGCCAGCATTATTACTGTTCCGTTATCAGAGTGATTTTCATCTCACAGGACACATAAACTAATTACTAAAGTTCTGTGGCTCACCAAAAACTATGTAATATTTTTTGCCGATCTGACACTGGACAGCTATTGTTGTGTCGGCTGTTGTCATTTTTTTATTTGACAGTCTAAGGGAAAAGAAGTTAGTGCCCCTGGCTAAATAGTCAGGTGTTTATGTTTTAAAAATTCTTGCAGTGCACCGGTTGGAAATCACTGCCTTATCCTTTGGAAATTGTGCTCTCATAACCAAAGAGTCACATTTTCAGCTTGCTGTAATACTCACTGGAGGATATGCAGTGAAGTCCACAAGTGGAAACATTCCGTAGTATTTTCAAACACCATGTGCAGGAGTTTGCCATCTCTTCCTCCTGGGGACTCCCTGGAGGGTGGCCAGGTGGAACCCAATAGGATACGGGGACATGTGCTGGGGCAGTTTCCAGTGTTTTCAGTTCCTTGTCTGCCAGAAACCTTACCTTGTCTCTAAAATCTGGGTAAAATCAATTACCTCATAGTCTCATTTTACGGATAAATTAAACAAAATGTGGAGGGCTTTGAAACCTCCTGAAGACTGTCCCTGTGTGAGGTACTGTTTACCTAAGCAATGAAAATAAGCCTGGGGCCTAAAATAAGCAACAGACTTCTGCAGCCTGAGAGAATTTTCTTAAATCCCTGTATCCTTAAAAAAAGTTGTTTTTTGCTTTCAATTTATTATGAACACCTACTATGAACACCTACTATGTACCTACTGTGGGCCTTGAAACTGCACAGTAGCACCTAGTACTTTTGCTTGAGTTTGCTGATGGGGAGGCACTGACAAGGCCACAAGTAAGTTAGTAGTAAGTTGGGATTCCCAGGACGAGGACGATCCCAAGAAAGGCTTTCTTAGCCTCAAATATGCTTTCTGGATTTAACACTTTCACAGTTTTTTGAGTTTTAAATTCATGCTTTAAAAGCAGTGAGCTCAAAGTAGTGGCAGATTTCTTTTCAAAATCAGTGGCAAGTATGTGCATGTGTTGTGACAGTACAGGTAAAAGAAAAATATTTACAGACCTTTTTTCTTTAATTCAAAATAAAAATGATTGTAAATGAGTCCATGGCAGAACATAGATTACAAAGTGTACTGAGTGGAATATTCTGAGGGAAAACAAAGAAGGAACATTTTAATTAACAATTAACATTTTAATTCTTGGGAATATTTGAAAAATAGGAGTAGGGAATCATTAAAAAAAAATTTTTTTTTTTTCGGAAATAGGTTATAGCCCAGCTTGTGAAGCTGTATGAACTCTGGCTTCATACCCTTGTGCTCAGTGAGGTGTATCTGTGTCCCCTGAGGGCAGAGGCCAGGGCACAGAAGCACATGGATGAACTGGTTCAGTGAGAACTGTCCTTCCGTGTCCCTTGCCAGCCATGCCACTGGCGGGTATGCTTCTGCCTGCTCGCTTGTCGCTGGCTCCTCCATGCCCGGGGCAGCCTGAGTCTTGGAAAAGAAAAGTTAACAAAGAGCATGTGCTCTTGCTGGAAGAGGATTGGAAATCAGTCCCAGGAACACAGCCTGGACGAAGTCCGATGTGGGCTTTAGACCCTAAATGTGTTTCATCCCCAGTGGCTCTCCTTGTGGCTCTAGATAAGACAGGGGTCTTTTCCTTTTTGTTGGGTTACATCTAGAGAGTCGGGGTCCAAAGTTCCTTTTGGACAAATCAGACACTTCCTGATACTTGCTAACTCATGACAGGATTTTTTGTTTCTCCCGATTACAAAAAGATAGGCTTTTGAAATTTTAGTTTGAGTTTGTTTTATCTGTGTCTTGAAGAATTACATAATTTCTACCGAGAATAATAATATCAATATGACCGATTGTGTAAAAACCTACCCTGTGTTCTGAACCAGTTTTGCTTTTACTAGCAGGCCAAGAAAGATGCCTGCTTTAATTTGCCACACTACTTCCTCCCAGGCTGTGAGGGAAGCACTCCCCTGACAGAACCCGGCCCCCCGCCCTTTTAGCTTAAGGAGAAGGAAGCTGCCCTCTCAGTAAGGGTCTCTGACTTCCTGGTTGCTGTCAGCAGAGCAGGAGTTTGGAATTTGACAACCTAAGTTTGTCAATCTTTTCTCAATGCTAATTTCAATACAGATGTTTTTCCTAAGTAGCTTACCTTTCATCTGTTTAGTTCTCATAACGCTTAAGAAAATCTTTCTACGCATGTATGGAGATTCCACTTTTAGGAAATGTGAAACCCATTATGCAAATCACACCAGCCCAAGGAGCGAGAGAGGCGAACCGGTGGGCCTAAGAAGCACAGATTGGCTCGCTTTCCTTCACCATTCGTGAGTGTTATCGGTACATGCATTTACCTGTAAGGTGCGTGTTTTCATCGAACAGTGCTTGATATTAAGGTTGGGGTAACAGCTCTGCCTATGGGAAACAGCACAGGCAAATACATATGGAGCTAATCGAAACTGGAGAAGATTGAAGATTCTTCTCTTTATTTAAAAAAACTTCCACATAAAAATAATTACAGACTCATAAGGAGTTGCAAAGATAACAGGATGAGTTCTGCATTCAGCTTTCTCCAGTGGCGACCTGTTGTGTAGGTGTAACACAATATCAAAACCAGGAATTGATATTGATATGTTGATACTAGACTATAGACCTTACCTAGTTTTCACTAAATAGGCTTCATTTTTTTAACTTGCATTATTTGTGTGCGTGTGTGTGTGTGTATAGTTCTACACCATTTTATTCCGTGTATAGATGTGTGCAGCTGCCACCATAAGACACAGAACTGTTCCATCACCACAAAAGAACTCTTTTGTGCCACCTACCTCTGTACTCACACCGTCCCCGACTCCATCCCCTTCCCTTCCCTAGTAATTTGTCATCTGTTCTCTATCTCTATAGTGTTATCATTTTGAAAATGTTATATAAGCGAAATCATAAAGTATATTACCTTTGGAAAATGACTTTTTCCACTAAGCATCACACCCTTGAGGTCTCTGCAGGTTGTTGCATATATCAGCAATTCATCCTTTTTTATTGCTGAGTAGTAGTCTATTACATGAATGTACCAGAGTTTGTTCAACCACTCACCCACCGAAGATATTTTGGTTATTTCCAGTATTTTTTTACTAATAATAAAGTTGTTATGAATATTTGTGTACAGTTTTTTAAAGGATTTTATTTATTTATTTTTAGAGAGAGGGGAAGGGAGGGAGAAAGAGAGGGAGAGAAACATCAATGTGTGAGAGACACATTGATTGGTTGCCCCTCTCCATTCATTTCCTTTTGTTCTTTCTTTTGGTCTTCCACCACCCTCCTCTTCCTCTTCTCACTAAACCTATTGAAGTATAACATACAGACAGAAAATCAACTTCCAGCCAAGATGGAGGCATAGGTAGATACACTTTGTTCCCTTACACAACCAAAAGAAGGACAACAACAAATTTAAAAACAGAAAACAACCAGAACTGCCAGAAAATCGAACCGTATGGAAGTTCAACAACCCAAGAATTAAAGAAGGAACATTTGTTCAGACTGGTAGGAGGGGCGGAGATGGGCAGCCAGGGTGGAGAGGATGTGCGGCAAGACTGTGGCTGGCGGCCCGGGCAGCCCCACATCTGCGTGTGGATAAACCGCGAGGAACAACTGGGGAGTGAGACAGACTGCTCAACCCAGTGTTCCAGTGCAGGAAAAGGAAGCCTCAAAGCCTCTACTGGTAAAAACCTGTGGGGTTTGTGGTGGTGGGAGAAACTGCCAGTCTCACTGGAGAGTTCGTTTGAGAGAACCACAGGGTCTTAGAACGTACACAAACCCACCCGCCCAGGAATCAGCACCAGAAGGGCCCAGTTTGCTTGTAGGTAGCAGGTAAGTAACTGAGAGCCAGCGAAGAGCCAAGCAAGTGGCACTGTTCCCTCTCAGACCCCCTTCCCACATACAGCACCACGTGACAATGACGTGAGTTGCCCCACCCTGGCGAATACCTAAGGCTTTGCCCCTCACAATGTAATAGGCGCTTTGAGACAAAAAATATATATATACATACCCGAAAGGAAGGAACAGGTCACAGCTCCAAAAATAGAACTAAGCGATGAAGAGATAGCCAACCTAACAGATGCAGAGTTCAAAACACTGGTAATCTGGTTGCTCACAGGAATGGTTGAGTTTGGTCACAAAATAGAGGAAAAAGTGAAGGCTATGCAAAGTGAAATAAAGCGAAATATACAAGGAACCAACAGTGGAGGGAAGAAAACCAGGACTCACATCAACAATTTGGAGCAGAAAGAAGAAATAGACATTCAACCAGAACAGAATGAAGAAACAAGGATTCAAAAAAACAAGGGGAGGCTTAGGAACCTCTGGGACAACTTTAAACGCTCCAACATCTGAGTCACGAGGGTTGTGGGCGGGGAGGGGTGTGCCAGAAGGAGAAGAGGAAGAGTAAGACACTGAAAACTTGTTTGAACAAATAATGAAGGAGAACTTCCCCAATCTGGCAAAGGAAATAGACTTCCAGGAAGTCCAGGAAACTCAGAGAATCCCAAAGAAGTTGGACTCAAGGAAGCACACACCAAGGCACATCATCATGACATTACCCAAGATTCAAGATAAGGAGAGAATCTGAAAAGCAGCAAGAGAAAAGGAGACAGTCATCTACAAAGGAGTTCCCATAAGACTATCAACTGGTTTCTCCAAAGAAACCTTACAGGCAAGAAGGGGCTACAAAGAAGTATTCCAAGTCATGAAAGGCAAGGGTCTACACCCAAGATTACTCTATCCAGCAAAGCTATCATTTAGATTGGAAGAACAAAGTGCTTCCCAGATAAGGTAAAGTTCAAGGAGTTCATCATCACAAGCCCTTATTACATGAAATGTTAAAGGGACTTATCTAAGAAAAGATGATCAAAAATATGAACAGTAAAATGACAACAAACTCACAACTATCAACAGCTGAACCTAATTTAAAAAAACAAAAACAAAAACAAACTAAGCAAACAGCTAGAACAGGAACAGAATCGCAGAAATGGAGATCACATGGAGGGTTATCAGTGGGGAGGGGGAAGGTAGAGAATGGAGGAAAAGGTACAAGGAATAAGAAGTATAAATGGTGGACACAAAATAGACAGGGGGAGGTTAAGAACAATATAGGAAATGGAGAAGCCAAAGAACTTATATATACGAACCATGGACATGAACTAAGGGGGGGACTGCTGGTGGGGGGCGGAGTGTAGGGCGGAGGGGAATAAAGGGGAGAAATAAAATGGGACAAATGTAATAGCATAATCAATAAAATATATTTCAAAATAAAAGAAAATCATGGTTACAGTTCTAGAAATGTCTCACAAAATGAACACATCTGTTAACCAGCGCTCGGATTAAGAAAAATATATCTATCACCCAGAAGTTTCCCACCCAGGATAGAAGTCACTATTGTGACATTCCTGAGATCGTTGGGTAACAATAGAGGCAAATTGCCTGACGCCATCCCTCCGAGGCCCTCCCCCTCCTTTCCTCACCAGTGGCAGTGCTGCTGCTTGTTTTAATTTGAAAGTTATATGTACAATATATGTATACAAGTGAGGGTAGATCAGAGGAAACTTTTATGGAAGTTTTCACAGATGATAAAATTGTTCTTTGTACCAGGAAAGAGAAAGTGACACATTTGGGGTTATTTCAGTGAAGATTAGTTCTTGCAGATAGAATCGTTTTCTGTGAATTTAATCATTTTCTGTATCCTTCTGGTTTTCTGCCTCTTCTGGGGATATTTTATATTGATCGTCTTGGGATTCAGACTTTCCCACGGTGAACATGATGCTATATATCCTCATGAAGCATTTACTGTGGGCTAACAGACCTGTTAGCTGTTTATATTGTACTCTCTCGCTCATGTATGTGGTGTCATTCTCTGCAGAGGAGAGACTGGCACTGAAAAGATAAGAAATGTTTCCAGTGTCTCAGCCGGCAAGCGGCAGAGCCGGTTCTGGAACCCAGGACCGATGCTGAGAGCCTTACTCTGAGCAGCACCCCGTGGCTCCCAGAATGGGCGGTGACTGAAGTGAACCCTCAGTATTCTCCTTCTCTGGTTCCAGATAGACAAGTGCAGAATGTCCTGTGGTGGGCCAAAGAGAGCTGCTGTCAAAAATAATCTGAAACACCGCAGAAAGCTGACAATGATTAGATATAACAACTAGCTTGTTACTGAAAATGAAAAAAATTGAGACCCTTACTATCGTGTCTGCAAATCGGATGACTGGGTTAAATATGTGGATGAGAGAAACTGGTCGTGACCTCGTGCGGGTCATTTATTTTCTCTGACTGATATTATTTTCATCTGTTAAGTGGAGATAACTGCATGTAAAGCACTTGGTTAAAGAAGAGTGCCAAGCATATAGTAAGTGCTTGATTCCTGTCAGCCACCATCATCACCATCGTCATCATCATCACCCCCACGTGGAAACTACAGCTGCGACGTGGAGGTGATAGGGGTGGTGCTGAGTGGGAACTGAGGCCAGGTTTCTGGGCTGAGGCACCTCTGTCGTCAGCGGCTACCTTCTCTGAGAAAATGCTAGTTGTTGAATTCTTTTGCCTGAAATACATTTTAGCCAATCGTCCGGGCTATTTTGTGGAGAAGAAATTTGCTGTACCGAAGTGTATTTAAAAGACTTGCTTAATCCTTGGGGCATTAAATTAGCAGTTTATATTGGAGGATGATTCAGATTTAGAGTTCATTGTTCTCTTCATTTTAAAAATATTCACTAGCTCTCCTGCTGTGGCTTTCTTTTACTTTTGGAACATAATAACATATTCATGCAAGGGCACCAGACCTCTCTGCTAACAGTTTCATCCGGCTAAAGCCAAATTCTGCCTTTCCAGCCTGCTGGCTCCCTCCAACAATGACCCCTCTCATTCTCCACTGCCTGGCTGAGATCATGTTCTCAGTGGATTCCAGCTCTAAGAAAGGTGATTGGTTGGTTCCTCCTGCACCACCCTTGTCTTTGGCTGTAGGTTTGACATAAATTCTATGTACACAATATGTAAACCATATGGACACCATCTGAGAAGAGCCTTTCTCCTCTGTTAGCTCTTCAGGATAAACTGAAAACTTCTGGGCCTGTTTGCCTCTGGCTCCTTCATTCTCTGCCATGGCTCCTTTGTTTTCAGTCCCAGAGTGTCCAAGGTCATGACAAAGTGAGTGCGGAGGAAGAGAGATGATTGACGCTTACGCTGCTCTGGATTTACAGGTATTGATTGACTCTGGCGTAACTTAAATGTTGAGTGAGAGGTGCTCTGTATTAACTGATTAAATCTATACTTTGCCAGAACATACCACCCATCTGTTGGCAGCAGCTGTCTGGCCTGGATCTTAGGAGTTGTCCTGATTTCTAATGTTATGTCTTGTTGTTATTAGAGGTGCCTGAAGCTTAGTCAAGATTATGTATAGTCTTTGCTCACCTGGCAGAGGGGATGTCATGATCATGAAGGCGGTCTTTCCAGGACGCGCCTCGCCCATTGCGCTCCGAGCGTGCTGACCCCTGCGATTTCCCCAAACTCGGGAAACACAACTGCATAATTTATGGTAGTGGGGGACTGCATTTGCGCGCTCCCGTTTTTTGTTTTTTTTTCTTCTCTTTTTGAAAAGAGTGTGTATGTACAGTTGAGGACCTGGGCTCATAGGGCATTCGGACCAATAATTATTTATGTTTTGATCATTTACATTGGCAGCTAGGCCATCTATGTTCTTTCTATTCTTAACAACATTCTGGTTTTTCTTTAGGGGAGCACCTGTCCCCAGCTCTCTATCCAGATGCTGACATCTCCTCTGGTGACAGGCACATGACCTAGGTCTGGCCAACCAGGGCATCTCATCCTCTTTGAGTCGGGGATGAATATGTGATGCAGCCATGTAGTCAGACTCAACTATGTCTCACCCTATGACCTGTGCATGAGATGCAGGCGAAGACCCATTCTCTCTTCCCACTGGGCTTGAAACTATGAGACTCTGAGCCTAGAGCTTCTGGCAGCCAAGGTGCTTCCATGAGGAGACAGCCAGACTGAGAAAGAAACAAACCTAGAAAACAGTGTTAAGGAATGGAGAGAAAGTGGGTTCCGATGCTGTCATATGAGGCAGTACTTGCAGCCACACCTGCAGCCAGCCCTCCTCTGGACTTTTTCAGAGTCAGTATCTTTCAGGGGGTTTTTCCTCTAAACCATTGTGAATCAAGTTCCTTGTAACAGAGAGCATTCTGATTGATGCAAGATGATTGCTAGATTGGTTTTGCATTCCCTGTGGAAAGTTCTGGGCCTTTTAGAGAAGGGAGAAGGAACCTAAGAAACCTCTAGTCCCAGGAAACTTTGCCAAGAAATAGACTTGTGGGCACTTGGCCTGGTCGGTGGAGACAAACCAGCGAGAACTCAGAATTAAAGTTTGTCCTGAAATGTCATGAGGATATATTGGTTCAAATTAAGGTTTACTATTTTGAAGCATTTGCGAGCCTTTATTAAAACTATTTTGGAAGGCTGCAAAGTGTTCTTGGGTTAAGAAACAAAACAAAACAATAAAACAAGCTTCGTCGTTGAAGCTTGGGAAACTGAGCCTCAGTTTCCTCGTCTATAAAATGGGCATATCCAAAGTGCCAATCTCAAATAATCATTAAAGGCACCTAAAGCACTCAGAATAGGACATTAGTGCATCCTCAATAAGTAGAAGCTATTTTTGAATACTATTAGTAATGCTCTGAATTTTTCCTTGGGACAGAATTGAGAGTCAAAATAATTTAAAATAGGAGCACAAACTCTAGGAAAAAACATTAACTGTTATTAAACATTCCTTGGTATGCCTATGATTTGTTTGCTGGCTCTTCTAAGTTGGTAGGTGAAGGGAAATCTAAGCACTGGTGTTTTCTTATTTCCAGCGAGGGACCAAGTTATACAATGGTGTTTTCCTTTCTCAGTTTAAGGCTGTTGTAAGTCGTCAATAGCAGTCCTTCTCCTGATGGAAGTGAAAGTGCAGGCCAAGCTTTACCTCTTGAGCCCTTAAAAATAAATCAAAATAAAGAAAAAACCAGTACAACAAAAATCAAATAAAGTAATTCAAACCAGTGTTCATTTAGTATTATGTGCCTGGTGCTATGTTAAGCTCTCTTTGTGGACCCTAATGTCTGTATCACAACCCTAGAAGGTAAGAATTCTTATCACCATTTTACAGAGAGAAAACTCAGGCTCAGAAAGAAAGGACTGTTGAAGGTCGCCCAGAAGGGTGGCCAGGGCGAGAGCCCGCGCTGCCCGACTCCAGGGCCGGCCAGCCCGGCCAGTCTCCACGCGCTTCCCCCACCCCTTGCCTGGGCACTCCGGGGTCTAGAAAGGTGGGAGTCCTTACCCTCCAGGTCCTGAGCCCACATTTGTTTGCCATAGGTCTGAAAGAATCAGGAGACGCAGTTCCCACAAGTCAGTACCCCCGGGACACCCCGAAGGCTGATAGTGGGATTTTCCAGTGGCCAGATACAGACTGTGGGGCAGAATTGAATCACTTTGAGGAAAAAGAGTGTCTCTTGGAACAAACTGTCATGTTATCATATATGCTTCTTGCTCTGAAAATTTGGAGAAGCTGTCTTATTGTTCAAGGACAATCATTCCTTGCTAATGAACTACTCAACAGTTGATTTAATTACATGTGATTACTATGGGAACCAAATGTGGGTGAAAAGTATCCACTTAATTAATTAATTAATTATTTATTTTAAAATGCAATGCTCAAAGATGCAAAGGGAGAAATAGAGAAGTTTACCTGAAAAATGATTTATGTGAATTTTGTATTGATAACATGCCTTATTCTAAGACTAATTTAAAAGTGGTAATCAACACCTTCCCCTGCCCTTCAACTTTCCCCCATCACCATGATGGTTATCATCTGAGGTCTTTGTTGTTGCTGTCAGATGTTGTCATTAGCTTGGCTTGTCTCCCTGTGAGGTATGTATGTGACTTGGTGACAATAGGAATTAATGAAAGATATGAACAGAGACTGAAACACTGTAGCCATGTGTCACATAATGTTTCGGTAAAGAATGGACCATATATCCGACGATGGCCCCATACAATAATAATGAAGCTGATAAACTCCTGTCACCTACTGATAGCATAGCTGTCATAATGCCATGGAGGAGAATGTTCAGGGTACAAGTGTGCTAACATCAGTGTCATTGTGATCGTAGGAGATAACAGCTCCACACATTTTGCCTCTGGAGACCTTCCAGTGGCACAAGAGGTGGACTGATAGCAAAGCTCTTGACCCTGTGTAGGCTTAGCCACGCGTGTGTGTGTGTTGTTGTGTCTTAGTTTCTACAAAAAAAAAAACTTTAAAAAGTAAAAAAAAAGAAAAAGAAAAATATAAAATAAGTCTATAAAGAAAGAAAACACTTTTGTGTAGCTGTACAATGTATTTGTTTTGTGTTATTTAAAAACAGTCTAAGAGTTTAAAAAAGTAAAATGTTGTAAAGTAAAAATGTGGCAGTAAGCTCAAGTCAATGTATTATTGAAGAAAGAAAAAAGAAAAAATGCTTAAATAAATTTAGCATGGCCCAAACGCACAGTGTTTGTAAAGTCTGCAGCAGTGCACAGTGATGTCCTGGGCCTTCACACTCACTCGCCTCTCGCTCGCTGGCCCACCCAGAGCAGCCCCCAGTCCAGCACGCTCTGTTCATAGTAAGTAGAGGTGCACCATTTTTGAAATCTTTTATGCTATACCTTTTCTATGTTTAGATATGGTTAGAGACATAAATCCTTACGGTTGTGTAATAATTGCCTACCATATTCAGTGCAGCATGTGCTGCACAGGCCTGTAGCCTAGGAGCAGTAGGCTCTACCGTATAGCCTAGGCGGGAAGTAGGTTTGTTTAAGTGCACTCTACAGTGTACGCACGGTGACTAAATCACCTAAGGATTCATGTCTCAGCTCCTATTCCTGTAGTTAAGCTATACCTGATTGTATTAAGCCAGTAAGTATTAATGATCCTTGTCATACAGCAATGACCAAAGTACGGTTGCTGACAGCCAAGGCCGACACATCGCACAACGCTAAGGGCTTTCTCTGCACTATATTCAGACATCTGAGGGGAAGCCAAATGAGGTTTTGATAGGGGACTGTGGAGAAGCAAGGGCTGAAAGGTGGTCGAGGTGGACATGTGTTGCCTCTTGGCTGCCTGGGACCCACTCACTCTATTTCTGATCCACTTCCATCATTCACTGGGAACCTAATCTTTTAGTACATTCAACGCAGGTGGAGCTACTTTCACCCCCAGCTCCAAAGTGGACCTGCGACCCAGGTCTGCACAATCAAACCTTCGTATTCCCCTGACTGCAGACATGGGTAGCGAGAAGCCACTGGACTCCATGCTTCTTTGCTGATACTTCTGAGATAGACCTTGATGTAGTGACTTCTCAGCCTGGATACAAGGCTGGCCTGCTTCCGAGAAGTTCCCGATACTTTTGGGTTTGATTTTAAAATCATATTGACTCGAGTAGACATAGAGTTGTGAAGGGATGTTGATACGATGGCAGGAATGCAAAAGTTTGTGGTATACTGGAGGCATATATTTCTCCATAATAAATGAGCTTGTATAACAGGGACCGGTGTTAATAGCAGGAGGTTGTTCGTGAGAAGAATTTTGGGAATTGTAGGAGATGTAGGAGATGTTCTGGATCTAACTCTTGGAGGATTCCAAGATTCAAGATGTGATGTGTCTCCCAAGTTGCAATAAGCTTCTCCAAGCTTTCCAGATCACTGCAGTTCAGTACCTTATTTGCATGCTCATTCCTTTAGCCAGCCGAAAGTTTTCATGCCAAAGGACTGAGCCATTGCTCTTTCCCCAGGCATCTGAAGCCGCCTCCCGTCATTAAGGCATCCTGGCTGTATTTTTTCCATCTCCAATCTTTTCTCCCACCACCAAGGCTAGACTAGGCTTTGCCTCTGACAGTACTTAAAAGACATTTGCATTCCATTTATTACGACACTTTGAACTGTTCAGAGAAGAGTTACAGAAATCTAATAAAAGAATAAACTCTTGTTGCAGACATTTGGTAATGTATGTCAATTTTTTCCCTGTTATAGTTTTGCAACCTGTTCTGTTGAACCCATGCGTATTAGCAAGCATCAGCCAGGACCCGAAGGGTCATACTTCTGTTGTCACTGTCCTAAGCTATCTCCCATTGCATTTACCCCGCCCTGTATTTTTTGCCTGACGTTCTCTGCCTGCAGCGCCTGACACTCTGCTGAGGGAAAACTACCTTGCTCAGTTCTATTCATCATTCTTTTTTTCCAGGTTGTGCTAACAATTAAAAAAAAAGTCTGAAATCACCCCGTATGGTAATTAGGTATAAAGTGCCGCTACTGGCGGGACTTAGAGTTTTAGAACTTCCCCAGGCGCACAGGACTCAGGGGGTGATTGTGGATTGTAACTGGGGATTTCTGTTTGCGCCATTCCAAGCAAGGTATGTTTTCCCAGGCTCTAAACCTGACCTTTCTCTGCTTTCTGAGTGTTTACTCTCAGCCTTTGAAAGCTACTCATTGCTTTAGCGCCATGATAAATTAATTCAAGAACTGCTTGAGTGGCTGAACACAGGAAGTATTCTCATAAACCATACACAGTTGACCCTTGAACAACCCTGGGGCTAGTGGTGCCAGCCCCTGCACAGTTGAAATTTGTGTATAACTTTTGACTCCTCCAAAACTTAAATACTAAATAGCTTATCATTGACTGGAAGCCTTACTGATAACATAAATAGTTGATTAACACATTTTGTATATTATATGTACTATATGTGGTATTCTTACAATAAAGTAAGGTAGAGAAAAGAAAATGTTAAGAAAACCATAAGGAAGAGAAGATGCATTTAAAGTATTTATTTAAAAAAAAAAATCCACATAAAGGTGGACCTGCACAGTTCAAATCTTGTTGCTCAAGGGTCAACTGTACTTGGACCCGGGGTGGCAAATCAGAGATCAGTGACAGGCACTGGAGGGAGCCTTCAGCAATGAGACAAGAGTCCAGTTCCGTGGGAATCAATATTGGGGCGTACCTCTCGGAGACATCAGCCAGGGACAGCAGCAAGAGAAATAATCTGCTCCCAGATACACTTTCCTTATCTTTACAGAGATATGCAGATGTTGGCCCTGCCTTTGGCTAGAAAAAAGTCTCTGGATTATTTGAAGGGGGAAGAGTTTGGGGAAGACAGAAGCAGTAAAAGTTCTCTTTTCTCTAGAATAGCAGAGCCAAGTTTTAAAAACTTTGAAGAGCTTCCGTGGCTCTATACTCCCTCTTGTGGTGAAATGGTGTCACTGCTTTCTAACTATTGTACAACTTCAAGTTTGTGCCTAAGGCAAAAATCATCAATTTATTTAACGTGAGGACACATTTAGACTGGATGTAGCAATCCAGTGAGGCAAAGACAGAGGACTTTTGAAGCATTTGCACACGTCTTTCAGAGGATTAATGAATTCACCTGTGAAAAGTTGTAAATAAGCACGTAGAGCCAGTGTTCCTACCAAGAGATGGTTTCACAAACACTTTTCCCACCAAATGTTGGGCTGGTAGGGGGATTTTATAACCTGAGGAGGAAAGAAGGCATTGTATTTTCACTCTTGCATTCCAGCTGACGGTAAATAATGGGAACTTTTCCTACACAAATAAAAAATTAAGGCTATGAACATTATATTTTATTATATAAGATATAATATATAATAAGACTGAAATTATTTTGTTTATTGGATATTTTACCTTCTATTATGTATTCTACTCTGCAGCACAGAGAGGAGTTAAGCTTGGGGGGTCTCATTTATAAAAGCCTAAATGGGATGGGTAGCTGTCCAAGAAAATGTGCCAGAAATAGATTCTGTTTTACTATAAAAAATGAGTTTGCAGCAAATTTTAAAGTGCTGTGCATTGATTTAGGATTGTCTTCATTGGGGCCAAGTGCAGAGATTGTGTTGCTTAGTAGATTTTAGGACTGTGGTTAATTATACTACATTGGAAGAAGAGTGGATGCTTTTCAAGCACAGACTCTACAAAGGGCATTCTTTAACTGGCCTGGCTGCTCGGGCATGGTCAAGGTAGCTGTAAACATTTGCCTTCCCTGTGTGGCAGGCAACTTCTAAGATGGCCTTCTCTGAGGGAATTCCAAGGGAATTCGAGTAGTCATGCCCTTATGTAATCTCTCCTGTTTGAGTGTAAATTGGACTTATGGACTTGCTTCCAATGAATTGAATGTTGCAGAAGTAATGGGATGTTACTTCCAAGGTTACGTTGCAGAAAGACTATGGCTTTCCAAAACTTGGAAGCAGCCAAATGTCCTTCAGTAGGTGAATGGATAAACTCTACATCCAGACAATGAAATATTAATAAGTGCTAAAAAGAAGTGAGTTATCAAGCCATGAAAAGACATGGAGGAAACTTAAATACATATTATTAAGTGAGAGAAACCAATCTGTAAAGTTTACATACTATATGATTCCTACTATATGACATGCTGGTAACAACAAAACCGTGGAGACAGTAAAAAGATCTGTGGTTGCTCGGGGTTAGGGGGAGAGAGGGATGACTGCACAGACCACAGAGGGTGTTTTAGGCAGTGAAACCATTCTGTACTACGCTACAGTAGTGGATGGATGTCATTATACAATTGTCAAAGCCCATAAAATGTACAATAACAACAGTGAATCCTAATATAAACTATGGCCTTTGGGTAGTAACGATATGTCAATGTGGGTTTATCAGTTGTAATAAATATGCCACTCTGCTGGAGGGTGTCAGTGGTGTGAGAGGTTGTTCATGTGTGGGGGCAAGGTGTGTATGAGAACTCTATTCTCTGCTTAATTTTGCTGTGACCCTAAAACTGCTTTTTTATATATATTTTATTATATATATAATATATGACCATGACTTCTGTCTTGGTGCTTTCCTTTGCTCTCTCATTTGCCCTGCAGTTAGGCACTTGATGGAGAGGCCCACGTGGCGAGGAGCTGATGCCTCCAGCCAGCAGCAGCTGGGACCAGAGGTCTGCCAGTGGCCCAGACGAACCTTGAGATGACTGCAGCCACAATGGCACCTTGAGTACAGCCTCGTAAGAGACATTCTGTGAGACGCTGAACTTGAAGAGCCCAGGTAAATCGTACCCATATTTCCAACCTACAGAAACTGAGATAAATAAATGTTTGTGATTTTAAACTGTCTAGGTTTTGTGGTAATTTCTTACATGACAATAGATAACTAAGATAACTTTAACCTCCCTCTCATATACAATTTTAAAGAGATTATTTAATACTAAGCATTAGATGATAAGTACTTAAATTCATAGTTCGCACCAGGAACTCTATGAATAGTTAAGCTTAAGCATATCCAACCCAACCAGGCGTCGAACCCACAACACGACCATGCTCTAGCCAACTGAACTACACAGCCAGGGCGAGGTATCACTTTCAAGTAAAACTAACTCGTATGGCTTTCTAGAACATTTTGGTATTTTCTTTTTTCATTTTTTGAATTTATTGGAGTGACATTGGTGCACACAACCATATAGGTTTCAAGTGTACAACTCAATAAAATGTCATCAGCACGCTGCCTCATGCACCCATCGTCCCAAACAATTTTCTGATTTCACATCTTCACTTATCTGTGTTGCATAGTTAGGCCTTTCCCTCCAGACCACAATCACAGTGGGCTATTTTATACATACTTATCTCAGAAACTGATAGAACAAGCAAGCAAAATATCAGTAAGGATATAAAAGACTTGAATAAGATGGTCTGCAAATTTAACTTAGTGGCCATATATAGAACCCGGAGCCCTAAAATGCAAATTACACATTCCTTTTAAGTACACTCAGAATCTTTACTAAAATTGGCCATATGGTGGCTCATAAAGCCAGTATCAATATATTTAAAAGAACTGAAATCAAAGTATGTTCTTTGATAATAAACATTAAGCTCAAAATCAAAACAAATAGATTACTAGGAAATTCCCTTATGTTTGGTATTAACAAATATACCTGTAAATAAGTCATACATCAAGAAAGAAAGGCTAATAGAAATTAGAAAAGATTTTAAACTGGAAAACCTCAGTTTTCTAGGAGTCTACGACAGGAGGAAAAGAGAAGTAGAGTTGTGGGTTGTAATGATGTGTCATGGGGTCTAAGCAAGATGGGAAGGAAGACAGAGGAGGCTATGGATACTGGGAGAGCCATGGGAGTCAATGCGTTGAAGGTCACAGTCATAGGGAAGAATTCTGCAATGAGGGTGCTTGATCTGGAAAGGTCAAGTATTTGCGTGTGAGATTTCAGGAGTGGTAAGCTTTTTTGTAATGAACATGTCCAGGGTGTGACCATGGAAGATAATGCGAATAGTTGATTGAATGCGTTAAAAAAGTTACTGGGAGTGAGATGGCTAAGTTGCTAGGAAGCACGGTGTTGGATGGATCCTGCATATGGATTCTGAAGGCTCCAAGCAGAATGTAAGGATTTGAGGTGCAGAGTAAGGCAGTAGGAAATAAACTGTGTGATGAAGAAGGAGTTGTGAAAAGGAAGTTGGAAGATTAAACATAAATGAGATAAGAAATTTGGTGGTAAGTCCCAAGCTGCTCAAAGTTAGCTATGTCGAAGGAGTAGGTGTGCAAGGTAAGCCAGTTTTATTCCTAAGGCACATTTCATTGGGTACATTTTTTAAAGAAAGACAAAAAAATGACAGAAGCGCACTATGTATTGAAAATGGTTTTCAGCATTTATACAATGCACACGAGACTCAGTTGCTTCCCATGAAAGACACCAGCGAAGTTCTTACTACAAATACTTATCTGGGTGTTCTCAGCCTCACAGTGCGGTTTCTACTTAGTGTGCCTCTTCTTGGTGTTGTCAGTGTCTCCCTAAGATGATTTTCCCAATACGCATGACTGCCTGTGGTATCTCTAACGGAGATACACATCCAGTGCATCAGGCTTGTGTCTAAATCGGGCTTCAGAAGCTGGACATATACTGTCTTCTTTAGCATGGTGTATCTGCTTGTAACTGAGTTGGTTTTAAGGTACAGATTATATGGAATTTTATGAAGCTCGAATTGTTTAAATCATTTGTATAATTACACAAGTACATTTTCATGTGAAAAAGAGATAAAAAAAGCATCGTCTTGATCACTGCCATGGTCCCCAACTCATGTCGAGAATGAACCAGTTTTGGGGTGATAAGTTCTCCTGGGTTTCTCTCTATTCATTTACTCTCCTAAAAGTAAACAGAGGGGAATACATAGTTCTGTATATCAGATCTCTTTACTCCTCTACCATTCAAAGGCTTCCCATTAAAAAGTATAGAATAAAACCCATACTTTCAACTGTGGCTTAAGTGAGACTTCATACAATCTGATCCTTGCCTACCTCTTTGACCTCTCACGCCAGCAGATGCGAAGATGTTCTTTCCATAGAGCCTTTGTATGTGTCGTTCATTCTGCTTAGAAAGCACAGGGCCAGTCCTTGCTTCGCTGGTTCTTAACATTCAGCTCTCAGCTCAAAATTCATCTCCTCATAAGCCTTCCCTAGATACCCTCTCTAAATAAGTACCTCCTGCCCCTGTCTCCACTTCCAATCTCTTTCAAATCGTTCACCTCGTTTCAGGCAAAAGAGCCACACCACTGGGGTTTGAATCTTTACTTCACTACATGCTAAGTTACTTAACCTTTTTTGCACTTCAGGCCTCTCATCTGAAAAACGAGGATAATTATAGCACCTCCTTTATAGATTGCTTTGGAATCAAATGAGTTGATATTTGTAAAATACCAAGCACTTGCAATTATGTGGAATAATTTATTTATTTGTTCATCATCTCACTTCTCCAGAATGAAAGATGTCTATGGGCAGGGCCCATGTCTGGTTTGGTCTAAGTACAATACCTGACTGTACTTTAAAAAAATAAAGGTTGAATATATGAATATTTAAATCTTACTTTCTGTGTGCACATGAGATAAGTTTAAAATGGAAAATGTGGTCCTGCTTTTCTTAAACACTTCCACTTTTTTACACTGGCCACTACTAGGTGCAATCACCATATCTTGTGCTGTTACACTGTTGATAGAATGAATACACAGTAAGCCTTCACTTAACGATAGGCTCTTTGACTGTTAAGTGAAATGATGTATAGTGAAACCAATTTTATGACAGGCGACTTGATATAAACAAGTTAAGTTCCTACATCATCTCAATGTTGTAATAAAATGTCGAATAAAATGGTGTTTTTTGAGGACCTGCTATAAATCCTTTAATATCTGCAAAGTAGGATCCCAACTGTAATTCTCTTGTATGTTACTTTTCCAAAGAGTGCAGGATACATAAGGTCAGTGTAGCAGCAGCCGCAATCCCATGCTATTTAGAAAAGCACTGGCAGCAGTTATCACAAGCAAAAATGACGTTCCCAGATTCCAGCACAATCCGTACCTATATTGCAGTTTGCTAGCCAGTTGGTTTAGGGTGATCTGGGGGATGGAGAAAAGCCTGTTGTTTGAGTTTGTCAGGTTACCAGTCATAGGTGCCAGTTAGCCATGATGTGTAAATCTAAGCTCAACTGGGAAAATCTTTTGTAAAGAGATTAGCTGTGCTTCCATGTGCTCCCAGGAAACTTGATGAAATCCAAGGCTTTCTCCAGCTGTGTTGTAGCTACTGCTACCATGAAGTTGGTGCTTTAGAGGCCCAGGGAGGGCACCCTGCCATAAACTTTCCTACTCTAAAAGATACACATACATTTTTTCCTGCAATTTTATGTTTTAGCTGAGAAAGCTCCAACCTGGGTCATCTATCCAAGGCTACAAAACAAGATTAAGGAGAAAAAGATTAGTAACAATTTAACTAGATTTCTACCTACTAAGTTGAGCTTGAGAAAAAGCCAAGTCTAAAGTCCTTCGTTCTCGAGGCAGCAACAGTGGGTCTGAAGTTCACGCAAAGTATAGCTGCCTTGCGGTATAGGGTCTCCCACAGAGCTTTTGTGACCCTAGGAAAGAAATTTCTATCTCCATCCAAGACTTGATCCTGATTTATGCAGTGTGTGGTCCTGGAAAGCCTATATCGACTCCCAAATGAATGTTTTTTGTTTTTTGTTTTTGTTTTTTTAATTAAACTTGGCAACTGTGGTTTCCAAGTGCTTCATCAGCCTGCACAGCTGCAATCTCAAATCAGCTGCAGCTTGGTGACAGCTGACAGAATTTGCAGGAAGCCAGCGAGTAGGGTTCAGAGCCCCTGCAAGAGAAAATAATCCATACTTCTACAGCAGTAGGCAAAAGTAGGTTTCCAGTGATGAGTATGCAAAACAGTTTATTCTCGTGTTTTTATCCATTAATTATTGTATTATTTTCCGTACAAACAACTATATACCTACTTTTTCCCACCCCTGTATAGCAATACTTTTTGTAGTGTTTTAACTTACACACCTCACTGTACTTCTGTGACTGAAAATTCTAAATCTGTATTACCTATCGTTCATATTCAAAACATGTTTACTTGGACAGGTACTATGTTAGATGACTGGACTTCCCTCTGTTGGCTCTGTTCTAGGACTGGTTAGTACTGAGTTGTGAGTCTGGGAAATGAGAGTGTTGGCCCCCAGCAATGGCTAAGAAAGCCTTAGTTCTGCTCCTGAATCTGTGGCTGAAGGCACCTCGTGGTAAGTTACAACTGGGCTGATTCTGCACTTAAATTTCTGAAAATGGGAATAATACATACATTGTTTTCCATTGTATTTTTTAATTTAAATTTAAAAAAATAACAGGACTGTGGGATTAAACAGGAAAAATTACAACACAAGTTCCAAACAGATAGCCTGACAAGGACATCTGGGCACTTTCATCAGGTGGAACTTGGAGAAAGGGCCAGTGTGCAGTTCACTAGGCCTCCTGGTGGGATCTCGTTTGAGGAAATTTGGGTCTGTTGCATTACATAGCTACTTCAGCTTTCTCTGCAGGAAGCAGGGGCGTAGAGACCAAAGTCTACTGAGCTGTCATATCGGCTCACCTTCGAACCTAGGATTCCCATATGGTTGTGTTCAAGGCTCCCGTCTGCATCTTGATTCGGGCCTGCGTTCGAAATGTGCATGGTCTAGGCCTCCAGGCTTTCCTCGTTGCTAGTAAACAAAGAAGGTGGTCATTGGTCTGAACCAAGGGTGGACTTGCCTTTGTAGAGAGCAGTGGGTACAGTGGCAACGAGTGAGCAAGCACCAGCATGGGACCGAGACGGGGGTTCAGTCTCCAGACATGCGGCCCCATTGGTTGGCGGTGGAGCTGGGGCGGGGTGGGGTCCTGGCCCAAAGCTTTAGGAGTGACCTCTTTCTTGTCACGATTTAAAGGTGTTCCCTGGAGTAATCCCGCTTACAATCATTCTCCACACTAAATTAAAACATCTAAATGTGACCTGACTGACTCTGCCTACTCGAGGCCTTACGTATCCCCTTCCCCCCAATCTAGCTAATATTTTCATTGCCTGCAGTCCTCCTTTATTTGCAGAGTTCACTTAAAGTACTTTGTGTGTCATCTCCTTTGGAAAGTTTTCCCTTTTCTCTCTAGCAGGGAGGGATAGGGTCCGTTTATTTTGGCACCATAACTGACTTGTACACATTTGTTGCAAGTCTTATCACGCTGCACTGTGATTGAAGGTTTACCATTTGGCAAACACCAGAGGACCTTACTGTTCATTTGCAAACTTGTGCCTTGCTTAATGAATTACACATATCATAGGACTCTTACCAACATATAAAACAACAAATCATTTAGGAGCACTTATTAAAATTTTTTCGTCCTGAGATTGTATTTTGGGAGGTCAATGTGGGAGTCCACGACTCAGCATTTTGTGACAGTTCCCAGATGATTTTCACGTAGGAAGTCCAGGAATAACATTCTGAGAAATATTTACCAAGAATGCCATTCTTTCTTAGGAGCTATTTTTAAATCTACTTAAGGATAGAGGCTAAGTCCTATTTTTCAAGGATAGCGCCTAAATCCAGAAAACGCTTGTTGAATGAATGACAAAACAACAATTGAGTGGATAAACCGAAGGTGCTCCAGCAGTCCTATTACCACAGGGGTCCCAGCATCTCCTCCTCATCAGTACTTTCTGAGGCGGAAGTGGCCTTTCTAGCCACGCCTCTTGCTGGAGGCTCCGTCCCCGGCGGGAGGCACGCCGGACTACATTTCCCAGAGGACCAAGGCTCTCCGCGCAGGCGCACTTTGAAAGCTACGGCCACCGTCTCCTTCCGAGAAACTGGCAGGTCACTCTGGTCCCGCCTCTGTCCCTGCTTGTCTCTTTCCTGTCCCATAGTCTTAGCTCTAGACGTTCTGCTTGCCTGTGTGTTTATCGTCGGAGCAGGACTCATGGCTTTGCCGCTGAGATTCGACGGCCGGGTGGTACTGGTCACTGGCGCTGGCGGAGGTGAGCACGTGAAAGCTGGAGGGCGAGCCCCCTGTACAGGCCAGGGATTCGTGCGCAGCCACAGCTGTTGCCCAGTTTGGGGGGCTGCGGGCCGCGGTGTCGTGGGGAGGAAGCGGCTTGGGAAGCGAGGGACTGGACCCGGTGCGGCAGGGTGGGAGGACGCAGAAGAGCTGCTGTCGGGGCACGAATTTGTTGTGGAGGGAGAGGTGGGGCTGGCCAGCCTTGAGCGGGGAGCCAGAAGCACCTACAAGGTCAGGTGCAGCCCGTTCACGCGTCTCTCCGCGGGGAGCCTCCCACGGGCCCAAGACTTGCGGGAGGAGAGAGGCAGGGGTGCGCTGCGGGTTGCAGGACCAGGTAAAAGTCTTCAACTGACGGTTGTCTCGGCGCACCAATTACTGCTCTTGTGTTCATAAACACTCTTAGGCTTTCTCAGGTCTTTTAAGGGTTGCGGAAAAGCGAGCGGGTCCTGCAATCACTCCCAGAGGAGTGGAGCTCTCAGTTCCTTGCCTTTGAAAAGTCAGTCTTGTAGTGTTTCTTTTCCTCTGCTGGATGGTTTTAGGCTCTTTGATTTTTACTTCTTAAGAGGACCTTTCTTCTTTGAAGAGGGCATCTGAGAGTTCTCGTTGAATTTGTGTGCTTGTCAAGACTGCGGGTCCCCACTTAACCCGTGATTTCGGTTACCTTTGGTCTAAAAGTATTACATGGAAAATTCCAGAAATAAACAGTTCGTGAGCTTTACACTGTGCTCTGTTCTGAGTAGCGTGATGAAATCTTGAGCAGTCGGGCTCTGTCCAGCTCTAGATGTGAATCATCCCTTTGTACAGCATATGTACTTTTATGATAAAGGGAGATCGATGAGATATCATTTGAGATAATTTACATTGCTTGGTTGTAAATTGAGACATTTCTCTGATTAACTTAGGTTAATCTCTTAGAGACCTACCCCATTCCTTCACCTGATGATTTTCTTTGTTAGCATAATTTTTTTGCATTCTAATCATGAATATTTGATTTGTCTAAAAACCCCGTGTTTAGAGCAAGTGCTTCAGCTTTGAGCTGATTAAATATAAGAAGACCTGAGTTATATTGGGCAAGTTCTCTTTTATTCAGAGTGAATTAAATTTTAAAATAAATTATTTGGTGATATTTTTAATTTATATTTTGGGTTCTTTTTAGAAGAGCCTGATACTTTAGCTTTCTCAGTTTATTATTTGTATGCTTATCAATTTAAACTACCAATTTATCAACTAATTTAAATTTAAAAATGTGTACATATTAAAACAATTTAAAAAATGCAAAAGTAAGCTTTCCACCCTTAGTTGCTAGCCACACAGTTCTAGTTTCCCCAGGTAAATGCTAATTGCCAGCTTCTTACGTACTTTTCCTGACATATTCTATACCTGTAAAACTTATATAGGTATGTATTCATTTTTGGATGTATAGATTTACGTCTTACATCTTTGAGTTGGAATTAAATATTTAATTACTACTTAATAATTAAAGATATGTTTGGTGATTATGTCATTAAAGTCCAGCGCAGGATATAGAAATCACTAGATAATTGAAGCAGGAAAAGATTTAATTTAGCCATTTGTATTGGCTTGTGGAACAATACAGAAGTGGTCCACTTGGAGCCTTACCTTGTGAAGCTGCCGTTTAAACTGCCACAGCCCAAGTCATCATTGGACACCAGGGATGTAGAAAATGAAAACTGCCATCCAGAGATTAGGGAGCTAGATCAAGAAGTTGCTGCGACCTCCACTCTTTCTTAATACCTAGGAAGTTTCGAGAAATCAGCTTCTTAACCAGCAGCAACAGCTAAAAGTCATAGTAAGATGGCTTCTGCCTCATTTCCACTTTCCAGATTTCAGGCAAATACATATAATGGTGGAATCCTATCATCTCGGTTGAATGGTAGGAAATGTTAGGTAAAAATAGGTGGAAAATACAGTTTTAAACCTTCTAACCTCTGCAAGTGAAGAGGGTGAAATATGGGTTGAGAGTACAAATGTAGACATTGTAATGTAATTAATTGCTCACCAGTTACTTTAAAATAGAGATTGAGTTGAGTGGACCCCCAAAAATTACGCTAACATTTGCTCAACTTTTTGATTATTTTGTTTTTCATTAGGACTGGGCCGAGCCTATTCTCTGGCTTTTGCCGAAAGAGGAGCATCAGTGGTTGGTAAGTTGATATTTTTTTCTGTTTAACTAGTAGCTGGTAGCTAAAGTACTGTGGTCTTCATAAGCCAGCCACATTTGTTGTTACATCAAATGATTTGTGAAGGTCAGATTTTATCACTAATTTTTTCTTCTACCAGCAAAAACATTTTCCCCCCTTGAGGCTGACTTTATAACTTACTTTTTAAAGTAAACTAGTTTCACAGAATTTGCACCTTAACAGAATTGATCAAGATGGGATTTCATTCATTGTATAAAAGGAAATTACTGCATTTGGTATACTGCGTGCTATAATTTTTGGAGATACAAAGCCGAGGCAAGATAAATCCCTAAGTGTAAATATGTTGCTAAGATTAAGAAATAAATGTCTTTTGAGAACTGGAAGGTGAGAGTCAGGGAATCCTAAGCATTAAAAAAAAACAACCTCTTTAATTAAAAATTTTCAAATGGAATCTTTTTTTACAATTTTTAAAATTTTTAATTGAAAGGGTAGTTGCCCGAGTGTTGTTATGAGGGTGAGTTGGAAGTGCTGCATTGAAGAATGCCAGAGGGGGGCCGTTTTAGTAATCTGAATGGTTTGGACTGGACTGGGGTACTTGGTAGTTGGTGTGAACATGGGCAGATTTGTCTACAGCCAAGTCTTTGTGGGAATAACTGAATCAGTGCTCAGGGCAGGGTAGGTGGGTGGGGTAGGTGTAATGGCCCAGTATTTATTAGTATCTTTTCCGAGATAAAATTTTTGACCCATGACAATGATTTCCCAATCCCAGTTTTCCTACATCTTATTAGGGAATATATAGAGACAAATTTTTCCTAATTTGCTTATGGAGACATAACGGAAGAGTAAGCAAGAAACCAGATTTTCCAAACAAAGAAGACCTAAGCAGGGCGCTAAATATACTCTTATCCCTCAGTGTGGGTGTGTAATTTATCTTTATGGGAAAGGAAACAGAGACTTTGGATGTTGTTTTTTTAAGATCATAACCTGTGTCTGTTAATCCAATCTGCTTCTTGTGGCAAGGACACATTTTGACATTGTTGCATTTGGCTAAGGGGTGTATAGTTTAGGTCCTGTTTGTCAAATTTTCTTAGGAATACTTCATGTCATGGCCTAATGACACATGTTGGTGCTGTTTTTCCTTTTCTTTTTTTTTCCCAGTGTATTTCTTAATATTTTTACCATATGATTTTTAATTTTATTTTTACTCAATTCGGTAAGTGCAAGGACCTTGCTTTATCCTCTGTATCTTCTAAAAGACCTAGAATATTGCTTTGTGCAAAGAAGATACTTTATTGTTTTTATCTTTTATTGTTTGACCTAGGCTTTTTTGGGAGAGGGCAGGGCTGGTGTGTCTTTTAGATTGGTTGAATAAATTTCTATTTTTCCTTTTTGCTGTGACTAAGAAATAATTTTAGGTTATAAATGTGTTTTATGAAAAATTTACAGCAATGTGTTTTTGTGGGGATCAGTTTTCCTGTATTTGTGACCTTTGTTAAATTATGATTAGGAGTTTTGAGTGCTAAGAAAAAAAACAGGGATAGTGTGTCTATTTTGTCCTTGCCTTAAAGATGATATTGCAGCATGTGCTGGCAAAAGTCCACTAAGGCAGCAAATTTGTGTCTTGGAAAAAATATTTGCCAAACTAGGCTGATTGAGCTTCATTTAGGAGAGAAGTCAATCTATGTGAAACTTGTGGTTGATGATTTCTACTGCTTTTTAGTCTCTGAACTTTCTTGGCCACGAATGGGCTGTGTTCTTTCCTAACCACCACCGCTCTCTACGTGAGCTTTTTAAAACACAGATACCTTGCTTCTAGATTGCATCACAAGTGCTAACATTTCTCCTGTTAATTTTTGTTCTGCTCAGCATTTTTTTTTACCTTAGTAAGCAAAATATAGTAAAGAGGAATAAGCAAACTTAGGGTCTTATGACATCAGAGTATCTTCTTGGTGGAAAAGTGATTAATCAGATAAATCTGTGACTAGCTCAGAGGCCATTAAGAAGTAAGACCTTAGGAAATAGAGGAGCTTACTTCTCCTGCAAGTCAACTTTTGCTAGCTTATATTGGGTTAACAAACAAATTTAAATGGCTTACAATAATAAAGGGTTATTTCATGCCTACATGATCTTTCAGCTTCTGGTCAGCTGTGTATCTGCTCTGTATGTCTTCCAGCATCCCAGATGAAGGAACAGCGTCTATCTGGGACATTGCTATTCTTTGGACAGATGAAAAACAATAGATCCACTTAGTGGCTCTGGAAGCTTCTCTTAAGAAGTGGCATGCTACTTCCACTCATATCACATATCATGGACCAAAGAAAATCACTTGGCCAAGCCCAAAGTTAAGGGCATCACTTAAGATATATATATTCTCTAACTTCTTATAAATATGCTTGCTACATTTTATATTCCATAATGTAAAACATTGGATATTTAAATCTGGGTAGAAGAACTGCTAAGCCTTTGCCTGACATTAGAACAGGTGACATTTGGTTTTGTATGAATTGCATCTTGCAGAAAATGTTTGCACATATCTGAAGAAAGTACTGGGAATGGAAGTTTTGAGGCTTCCTCAGTAGGTGAGCCATGCCAGTTTTCTGGTATTACATGTTATCTTGAGGGCATGAATGCGATGATTGAAGTGTTATAGGAAGAAGAACCTTTTCTTTGAGAGTAAGAAAGGCAGAAAGTTTTCTGTCCTTGAACTGAAGAAGTAACACCTTTGAGTAACTGGAATTACAATTTTTTAAAGTAAGATTGATATGATTTCTTTTCTGTGCTGCAGTTGCGCAGCTGGTAAAAATGAGTCTTTGGTTCCCGTAGTCTGATCAGATTCTGTGTTTTTAGTGACTGTGTGATCATGATAGCTGAAAGGTGAATTGGACAGGTGAAAATGAATCGCTTTTGAAGTTAGGTCAGGCTTTGAATCCTGGCTTCACAACCTAATGACATGACCTCTCTGAGTATTAGTAACCAACTTACCTAACTTCCAGAATTATCCTAGGGATTAAATGACACAAAAAATTAAAACCCTTTGTAAAGGGAAGAGAAAGAAGCCAATACTAGGCACTGTGCTCATGAACTGGATATGTCAAAGTGAGCCCGAAGTCTAGTTCACCCAGGGGACATCCGGCTCCCTTATGTAAATCATGTTTCTCTTACAGATACTTAGAGGAAAGTGCCTTAGGCCCTGGTACAGTCTCTTCAAGTGTAAGCATAGTGCTTTGATCAATGTAATCAGTCAAGACATATATGGCAACTGACTAAATAAGTTAAATTTATATGACACAAGAAGAAAGACTACCAGAAAGCACTTGTGGTTTCCATCTTTATTTTTTAATTATTATTGTTCAATTATAGTTGTCTCCATTTTCCCCCATTTCTCTCCCCTGCTCTGCCTGCCCCCCACCTCCCACATCCAGTCCCCCACCACCATCTTGTAATAAAATGAGCCATATGTACAATGACCACATCTTCTTGCACATGCTTGTAATTTTTTATCAAAAAAAAAAAGTGGAAACAGACCTGTCAAGTTATTGCAATAATCTGCCTAATAAATGGTGGTGCTTTAGATAGGTGGTAAAGATGGAGGTGGTGCAGCGAGGTTAAATTGATATATTTTGAAGGTAGATACGGTATGATTTGCGGATTTACTGATGCGGGTTGTAATGGTAAGAGAGGGATAGAGTGGCCATTTACTGTGATAGGAAAGACTGAAGGTGGGCCAGCTTGCAGAGAGGAAGCGTTCCTGTTAGACATTCAGATGGAGATATCAGATAGGAGCGGGATATAGGACTCCATAGTTGCGGGGACAGGTCGAAGCTATATGTATCAGAAGATTCTTGGTTTAGAGATGGAATTTAAACCCAGGAGACCGGATCACATTACCCAGATGGTGAGTACAGCGATTTTCAGCCTTTTTCATGTCATGGCACACAGAAACTAATTGCTAAAATTCTGCAGCACACCAAAAAATAATATTTTTTGCTGATCTGACAAAAAATAGATATAATTAAAAAAATTCTCTTCTGAGGATATATTTATTTATTTTAGAGGGGTTGTGGCGGGGGAGAGAGAGAGAGAGAGAAAGAAAAAAACAACATCAATGTGAGAGACAGAGCGAGGAAAAAAACATCTATGTGAGGGAGAAACATCAATTGGTCCTCCGGTACTTGACCCCACTGGGAATTGAACCTGCAGCCTTTTGGTGTATGGGATGACACTCTACCAACTGAGTCACCTGGTTTGAGTAGTATAATTGTGATTTGTTCACACCAGATGGCTATTGTTGTGTTGACTGTTGCCATTTTTTAATTTGACAACCTAAGGGAAAAGAGGTCAGTTCCCCTGACTAAATTGTGAGGTATTGTGTGTTTGAAAAATTTTTGTGGCACCCTGGTTGAAAATTGCTGAGGTCAACAGAAGTCCAAGGACTGAACTCGGATGACTCAGTCTCTCATTTTCAGTTTCTTCTCACTTTAAGGATACCTTTTGTATCTTTTTGTTGTTGAGACAAAGAAAATCAATTAGAAGGACCTAATTTAAGGCACTGCTGTCTAAATTACACCACATTTTTGGGTCTTTCAAATATTTAGATACATTTATAGCTGTTCTGGAAATATTTCTCATGAACTACGGTGATGTATCTTTCTACAAAACAGTGAAAATGACATGGCAACTCTGTTTTCTCTTTTTTCCGTGGCTGTCAAGAAGCTTAAGGGTATACCTGACACTGTCCCCAATGAGAGTATCATATGTTTCAGTAGGCTTATCTTTCTCTACCATAGCATTTTGTTAATTTTTCTGTTCTTTAATAGTCCCTGCGCATGTATTTTATATTTAAGTCACTTTAAATACTTTTGGTGGCATTCAGGACATAAACAGAATACAGGAAGAAATCCCTATTGGGTCCACAGCTCTAAAATCAATGAAATTATTCTTAATGCTATTGTTTGCCATAGGAAACTTTATCAAAATGGGGAAAAGACATCAAATGTGGAATATAGAAATGTCTAGAGGGACATCCAAGGAATGGTTAATAGCAGCTACCTCCAGGTGAGTTTGGGATAGGGCAAGTGTAAAAACGGACTTCCTGAATTTGCATGTCTTAAAAACATAAAAAATGTTAATAATCCCTCTAAAAGTAAATATATTTATAATATAATATTACCCATATCATCTTTTTATACACTTCTTGGATTATTTAGTACAAAGGATATTTTACATATCTCTACGTATAAAAGTTATTTCAGTTTTGTAGAATTGGAAGCATTATTTTACTTTGGAAATAAAAATAGTTTATAGGTATGTAATTGGTAATAGATATGACTCATTTGGTGACAAATCCTTGAATAAATATATCAACATGAATATCTCTAAAGCACTCTTTAAATATAAAGCATTATAACATGAATACTCTTGATAATTTAGTGGGAAGTTGGAAACTGCTGTGTGAGCAATTTCCTGCATTGAGCTACAACAAAAAACAGGAACTACCTATAGTAAATTGAAGCAGTAAAGTGAAGCCATCACATAATATTAATACTCAGGTATTACCTCCATTTCCTTCTCAACATTTCAATAAAGGAATTTATGATTTGCAATACATACGACAAATAATAAAAATCCTTTATGAATAAAGAGACACTTAAAAATCTGTAAGAAGGCCCTGGCCAGATAGGTCAGTTGATTGGAGCATTGTTCTATACACCAAAAGGTTGCAGGTTAAGTTCCTGGTCAGGGCATGAACTTAGGTTGCAGGTTCAATCCCCAGTTGGGGCATGTGCAAGAGGCAGCTGATTGATGTCTCTCTCTCTCTCTCTCTCTCTCTCTCTCTCTCTCTCTCTCTCTCTCTCACTCACTCACTCAAATCAATAAATATACCCTTGAGTTAGGATTAAAAAAAAAAAATCTGTAGGGAGGACAAACACCCTAAATAAAATGCGATTTAAACAGGCAAACAGTAAGAAATATAAATGGATGATTTACAAATATATCTTATTTTGGTGGTTTCAACCGGAAAGACTCTGACCTTAACTATGATCATCTTAGCATTCTTGCTACCTATTTTACAGCTATTTGTTCGGGGTGACTGATTTATCATTTCCTCTACCTTCCCCCAACAAATATGATTTTTTTTAGTGTAAATAATTACTTTCTTTTTAGGATAAAAGAATCTTGCTTACAGCATGAGAGGAGCAGAGTGGCATTGTAGTAGTTAAGGTTCTAGTATGCATATTGCCATTTCATACAGCCTTGGAGCCTGGGGCAGTGATCAACTTTCCCTAATCATTGCCTCATCTGCAATCGTAGGAACAACAGTTCTTGCTAATCTCCTAGAAGGCTATGTGGTAGTAGACACATATCGGTATAGGGTGGTAATGGTATTTTAAAAAATTTTTATTAATATTATTAGAATTTTAGCAGTATAGTTAAGTGGTAACAGTGTCACGTAGTATGGATAGATTTCTCTTGTGTACAATTGCAAAACTTTTAATATTGTTTCTATCTCAATCCTTCAGCATTAACCAGCTTTTCTAGTTGTGGTTGTAATACTTGTAATTTAGCTCTGGTGATAGTGGGATGACTGAATGAGGTCAGTGTTAATTTAGTGCTCTTAAATGTAGAGACTTATTTTGCATAAATCTATTCCGATACTGTTTCACTGCATGTTATTGATCTCAGTACTCATTCAGGCTTTAATGCTTATATGTGTGGTTGCACTTTGAACAATTTCCACTTGGGGGTGGTGTTTCATTGCACAATCGAACAATTCTTAAATACCGCATTTGCCAATTTGCTTTTGAACTTTCCCTTACTTAGTGAAAAAAGGACTTAAAAGACTGTTAGCTGCATGTTTTAAAATCTTGATTTCTTTTGCTGGTTGTTTCCTGTCATGGAAATGAACAATTAATAGGAATTTAGTCTTGAATCTTACCACTTTTTAAAAAATCTTTTGCAGAATAATATAAGCCTCATTCCATTATTTTGTGTGTTTGCAGCATTTTTTTACATGAAGTAAGATTGATAAGACTATATAGTTAGAAAAATATATCCTAGTTCACATTTTGAAAAACTTATTTCCTTAAAAAGAAGTTAAATAAAAACACATTGATTTAGCCAGTTCTAAGTGTAGATAGGCATTTGCTTTTTCTCTGTATTATCTTTTTTTCTCCTTTACCATCCAGCTCTACTTGCAACTCTCATTCTAATCTAAAAAAAAAATTCTTCATAAGAAAAGTTTTTTTTTAGGTGTGGTAATCATCAACTAATATTAAAAGACTTTAAAGTTAGTATATGCAACCATGCCATTTATTATTTAGTATTTTTTGTAATATTGCTAAAAATCTATGTAATAGTCCTACAAAATGATCATTTTACAATGTGAATTAATATTTTGTTCCAAGTATTTTTCTTAAATTCTATTTTTTCAACTTTGGCATTGATCTGTAAATCTTTTCATTTGTTTTTGCATGTTATTTCATAAATTTTACCTTAAATTATTGTGTAAGTTAACTTTATCTATTCCTATTATTTAGTTATGTTTGTCTTTAGTTACTTTATGCTAAAATTTACTATGCATTACAGTATCCATAGATTATATAAACCCTAAGATAAACCATTCTTATACATTTGTGTATTCTTCTGTAGAGTTTGTTGCAGATAGTAAATGCTCAATTAATGTTTATATCTATGTGATTGGATATAGGCAGATACTATGTGGTCAATGTGGTCAGTTAAACATAAAGACGGAGTATTGGTATAAATTAGTGACTGAGCATATATTTTGTTTGTAATTTTGACTTCTTTTAATAGTTTTATTTCTTTCATTGTAGACTGTTTATATGATATTGTAGACAAATTTTATGAAAACTTGTAAGTTGCTTCTCTGTCTAATAGTTTAATATCATACTTGTTCTTTATCATCATTCTTGTAAACAAAGGCTTTCTTGACATGGAGAAGTTTCCCATTGTGTTTCTAATCTTTTTTTTTTAACTATTGTAATAATACTTACTGTGGTCTACTCTCTCAACAAATTTTTAAGAGTACAGTAGAACCCTCTTATCCATGGTTTCACTTTCCGTAGTTTCAATTACCTGCTATCAGCCACAGTCTGAAACTATTAAATGGCAAATTCTCAAAATAAACATACATCAAGGTGTGTTTAATCCTAAAGTGATCTTTAGGTTCTTTTTCTATTGTTTTTTTTAGCTAAAATTAGGTTGAATGATATTCTTTTTCTTGCTTTAAAAGTAAAACCATTGTTAAATTAAAAATTTTATGACAAACCTGTGTTTAAATATTTTTATTGCTTATCTATATTTAAAAAACAAAGAGGCATGTTACGAATGTACGTATCTCATGGGGGTGGGGTAGACTGGGACTGGGCAGATAACTAAAGAAATACAGAAATAATATTATTTCAGTACATATTTTGAAAGTCTAGAAATGAATTCATGTTTATTTGTTATTGTATTGCAGTGAATGATTTAGGCGGGGACTTCAAGGGAGTTGGTAAAGGCTCCTTAGCTGCTGATAAGGTCGTTGAAGAAATAAGAAGGAAAGGTGGAAAAGCAGTGGCCAACTATGGTATGGTATTTGAGAGAACTGTACTATTTTTTAAATTTTCCTTCAACTAATGCTATTGCACACATCAATAATCTCTGCATTCCAGTGTAATTATGAAATTAGGTTTTATCTAAGTCAACCAGAGCTGTTTGGCTACATATTTTATATAATATGTGAGAATTTTAAACTTTTGGTACAGATTATTTCACAAGTCCGACATTTATTCTATGTTTATTTAATATATTTATTAATGAGCAAATGATATTGTCCGTGAATTATCATAGGTACATATATGAATATATTCTTGTTCTTAAAAGACTTGTTTTAGCTAAAAGGTCTTACGTATTTCTACAGAATAATATTAAATTCTCCTTTTGAAATTGTGTAAAATTTTTAAAAAAGTAATATCATATAAGAAGTGAAATGCCCCCTCTCTGTACCCAACCTCCATATTCCATTATGCAAAGTAATCATTGCTATTATATAATTTATTAACTTTATAAAAACTTAAGAGACAAAATTAGGCATTAAAGTGACGCTAACAAGAAAAACAGCAAATATAACCTTTGAATTTGATGTATTGATTCTAGTAGTACTTGTAAGGAATTTTCTTGAATTGATTTTAAAAACCTAGGGCTTACTGATTTTTCTGCAAATTAGATTGTTTTTATGGACCAGGGATTAAATTCAATTACCAGTGACTTCATTTTGAAATTTTAGAGGAAAGGAAAGAGGATATGATTTGTTGAGTGTTTGAGGGAATAATAAGACAGACATTTTAGTATCTACTTTCCACATTAAGGATATAGAAAAATGTTTTCAGCTTTTTTTATTTTTGTTTTTTAGTTTAGGGGTTTTGAAAACCTACTTTATAAAGATAAAAATTCCATACCTTCCCCATTGCCTCAGTTTTGATATGCACTCTGTATCAGTCAGGATTCAGTCAGGAAAACAGAAGCCTCTCTAGGTTTTCCAGCTATGAGGGTTTTAATACAGAGAATTTAGAGGCTTAAATAACCATTAGAAAGGCTGGGAAGTGCATGTCAGGGATAGCGTCGATGTCCATCTCAGCCTGCAGCAGGTGGTCCTCGAGTTCACCCAGATATGCTACTGGTCTTATATCTTCTAACAGGATTGCCTGCATCTCTGGGCCTTTCCTACTTTTCCACACTTTAGGTGATTATCTCTTTTTGGCATATTTAACTCAGGACTGTATGGGACCTAGGGAATGGACTGTATTTCCTGTATCCTTCCCTGAGATTGCAGAGAGTATAGAACGAAGCAGTAGTGATGTTGAGTTGACACCTGATCATTTGACACACAACTCTGGGGCTATGAGCCCTTTTCCTTAGTTGATTAGCAGAAAATAATGAACCCATATATTTTGTCAAGCTTTAGTCTTTGTGGTTAGTATTACAAAAACAGTAGGTTTCTTTACTTCTCTTTTTTTTTTAAAAAAAGATTTTATTTATTTTTAGACAGAGGGGAAGGGAGGGAGAAAGAGAGGGAGAGAAACATCAGTGTGTGGTTACCTCTCACGTGCCCCCACTCGGGACCTGTCCCGCAACCGAGGCATGAGCCCTGACTGGGGAATCGAACCAGCGACCCTTTGGTTCCTCGGCTGGCACTCAGTCTACTGAACTACACCAGCCGGGGCCGGTAGGTTTATTTTTCATATGTAGTTATATGGTGCTGAATGTGCTTTTTCAAATTAAATATGCACCTTCTTCCTTGCCTCCCAAATTCAGATTTGCATCCTTAAGCAGGAGTACCTATGGTGTTATTTAAAAATAAATATACAGGGTGGGGCAAAAGTAGGTGTACAGTTTGGAAAATAATATAATAATTTATAAATAATAATACAAGAATGAACTCTGTTTTGTGTGTTCACAGCTGTATACCTACGTTTGCCCCACCCTGTATATTAAATAAATGAAATATTCAGGACTTCCGATCAAGATGGAGGCATAGGTAGACATGGCTCACCTCCTCACACAACCATAGCAGAAATTACAACTAAAATACGAAACAACTATCACTCAAAATTGTCAGAAAATTGAGCTATGTGGAAACCTAATAACCAAGGAATTAAAGAAGTCACATTCATCCAGATGGGCAGGAGGGGTGGAGACGCGGAGACATGGAACCGCAGTCCCACACCTACGTGTGGTGGATAAAAATCGGGAGAGGTACCTTGGGAGTGAAGGATTCCAGCCCCAGGCCAGACTGCCCAGCCCAGGGTTCCAGTGCCAGAAGATAAGTCTCCATAACTTCAGGCTGTACAAACCAGTGGGGGTTGGGGCAGTGGAAGAAACTGTGGGATTCTCAGGGGTCTCCTCTTGAAGGGTCCGAAATGGACTAAGGACTTATGCAGACTCACTTCCTCTAGGCTCAAGCACTGGAGCAGCAGCTGGAAGGGCACCAGTGGCACATGGCGAGAAACTGAAGTGTCTGGCATCAGGGAAAGTGCTGGGGAACAGCTTCCTCCTGTACAACACTCCATAGGCCATGCAGCAGTGGCTATTGTCCCTTCTCTGAGCCCTCCCTCACACAGAGCCACAGAGCAGAGGAACCATATCTGAGACTCCATCAACCTGTTTCACATGGGTTACCTCACCCTGGTGATTACCTAGGGCTCCACTCCATCCAATTTATGGGTGCACTTTTCTATGTTAGGCCACACTACTGAGTGTCAAAGCAGCTCTACCTAATACATAGAAACAAACACAAAGAGGCTGCCAAAATGAGGAAACAAATATGTCCCAAATGAAAGAACAACAAAACTTCAGAAAAAGAACTAAACAAAATGGAGATAAGCAATCTATGCAGAGCTCAAAACACTGGTTATTAGGATGCTCAAGAAACTCATTGGGTACTTCAATAACATAAAAAAGACCCAGGCAGAAATGAAAGTTACACTAAGTGAAATAAAGAAAAAATTACAGAGAATCAACAGTGGAAAGGATGAAGCTGAGAATCAAATCCATGATTTGAAACAGAAGGAAGGAAGAAACATTCAATCAGACCAAGAAGAAGAAGAAAGAATTTTAAAAAACGAAGAGGGTAGACTAAGGAGCCTCTGGGACAACTTCAAATGTACCAACATTTGAATCATAGGGGTGCCGAAAGGAGAAGAGAAAGAGCAAGATATTGAAAACTTATTTGACAAAATAATGAAAGAAAATTTCCCTAACTTGGCGAAAGAAATACACATACAAGTCCAGGAAGCACAGAGTCCCGAACAAGGTGGACACAAAGAGGACCACACCAAGACACATCTAATTAAAATGCCAAAGGTTAAAGATAAAGAGAGAATCTTAAAAGTAGCAAGTAGAAGCAGATAGTTACCTACAAAGTTCCTGTAAGACTGTCAGCTAATTTCTCAAAAGAAACCTTGCAGGCTAAAAGGGACTGGCAAGAAACACTCAAAGTGATGAAAAGCAAGGACCTATATCCGAGATTACTCTATCCAGCAAAGCTATCATCTAGAATGGAAGGGCAGATAAAGTGCTTCCCAGACAAGGTAAAACTAAAGGAATTTATCCTCACCAAGTCATTATTATATGAAATGTTAAAGGGACTTACTTAATAAAAAGAAGATCAAAACTGAACATTGAAGTGGCATTAAATTCACAATTATCAACAATTGAATCTAAAAAACAAACTAAGCAAACAAGCAGAACGGAAACAGAATCACAGATATGGAGATCATTCGAAGGGCTCTCACTTGGGAGAGGGGAGGGGGAGAATGGGGAAAAAGGTGCAGTGATTCAGAAGCACAAATTGGTAGGTACTGAATAGACAGGGGGATGTTAACAGTATAAGCAATGGAGTAGGCAAAGAACTTACATGCATGACCCATGGATGTGAACGAAGAGGGGTTTGCCAGAGGGAATGGGGAGTACTGGGTAGAAGGGAACAAAGGAGGAAAAATTGGGACAACTCTAATAGCATAATCAATATATTATATTAAAAATAAATACTAAATATTCAGTTTGTTGTTTAGACACAGCTCAAGCATTCAATAGCCACATGTGGTTAGTGGCTATAGGATTAGTGAGGAAATGGAACATTTTCATCTTCACAGACAGTGTTATTTTAGATAGTATTTGCCAAATGTTTCACTTTTACCCCCTCTCCTCCCCCTCCCCTTTTTTATAGGTTAAAGAATTACCTTAGGGGCTCAATTTCTTTTGTGACATTAGATCATCTGTATTTTGATTTAATTATGTACCTGCAGTATAAATGCATTTTTCTTGGAAATGAGTTCAGTTGAGTGAATAGTATTTGTCACGTCCTTTGATCCACAGAATTTAGAAATCATTTTGAGAGATATTACTGAAGTTTTGTACCAATTTCCCTTTCCCTCAGATTCAGTGGAAGAAGGAGAGAAGGTGGTGAAGACAGCACTGGATGCTTTTGGAAGAATAGGTGATGCTTCTTTGCATTTATGGACTAACAGAGCAGCTACTACCTTCTTAAAAACTCCCTCTTTCTTGATAATCAAGTACTTAGGTTTGTTTTACAAATTGATTACATAATCTACCTCATTCCACAAAGGGCTTGAGGTATGACAGTTTTTATATATATGTGTGTGCTGTTTGTTTTGTATTTTTCTGCACTTAAGAGCTTTTAGAAAACTTATAATTTCTAAATACCCTTTTTATAATAATTTAATTATACCCCAGATGCATTCATAAAATAAAAAATAAGTCAATATTTGGCAATAGAGGACCCAGTGGAATCCTTTGGATAATTATAATGATTTAGATTAAAATGATTGAGTATATTGCAAGTTAATTAAGATGAATTATATACAGTTGACCCTTGAAACAATATAGGGGCTCAGGGTGCTGACACCTCACACAGTTGTAAATCCACGCATAAGTTTTGACTCCCCCAAAACTTAACTTCTAATAACCCACTGTTTACCAAGTGCCTTACTGATAATATAATAGTTAATTAACATGTATTTTGTATGTTATATGTGTTATATACTGTACTTTTACAATAAAGTAAGTTAGAGTAAAGCAAATATTGTTAAAATCATGAGAGGGAAAATACATTTACAGTACTGTACTATATTTATTGATATTGTAAGTTTGTGTCATCTGTTTATGAGATGAATTGTCTGTCTGCCATACCTACATTAATGTCATCTTGTATGATACAAAACACTGTAAATGTTAAATGTGTTATTAACACTAGACATCAAAAATGAACAGATGATGTGAAAGAAATTCATATTTACAGGTTGAAACATTCATGCATTGCTAATGAAGAGTTAGCAATATGATTTCTTTATGGTGTAATTGATATGATTACTTCAATGTAGCCTAGCCTGTACACTACAGAATGAATAATAAGATTTTTATGGCATATGGCATTAGTTAATATTCATAATACATTATTTGAAACGTTACATTTTTTAAAAACCACTTACCTGTGATGATAGGCTGATAGGCAGCTTCTCCAATTACGAGAGCCATACTCAAAGGTAGTTTAATTCTTTGAAAGCAAAGTGATAAAATAGTAAGAAAATTAACACATTTTTAAAGTCATATTAAATATCACTCACTTTATGCCTATGTCAGGATAGGTTATCCACTCATACAGGTCTTGCATACAGTGTTCTCTGTGACACAAAAAGGTCTCATACAGTTCTTGCCTTATATTTTCACTCAGACACACAGACATATACAACAGATAAGTTTATTAACTGTATGGTGTGATAATTATTTACTGTTCATTAAGTGGAAGTGAATCGCCATGAAGGTCTTTATCCTTATCTTCACGTTGAGCAGACTGAGGAGGAGGAGATAGAGAAGGTGATGGTCTTGCTGCCAGAGGGGTGACTGAGGCGGAAGAGGTGGAGGAGATGGGAGGAAGGCGGGAGGGGCAGGCACACTGAATGTAACTTTATGGAAATGCATCATAATTTCTGTCTGGCTGTTTTGCAGTTTCATTTTTTAAAAAATGTTTCTGTATGGTACCATCCTTCTTCCAGTGTTTGCTTTAGTTTCAGTGCCCTCATCATTGAGCAGTCTATGTTGTAAAAGAAGTCAAAAGCAATCTTGAATAATGGGAACCCTTCTGCCAGATTGTCTAATGCCAGTTTGTTTTCTGGCACTGTTTCTTCTATGTCTTCCTCCTCATTGTCTGGCCTTGGTTCAGAAGCGCCCACATTCATGAAGTTGCCTTTGTTAATTCCTCTGGTGTAGTGTCTGTTAGCTCTTGAATTTCTCTCAGATCTGTATCTTGAAGTCCTCCCTGCCCCATACCTTTTTTGCCATATCCACAGTCTTTTTCATGATTTCCTTGATTGGCTCTGTCATAAATCCTGTGAAGTCATGCACAACATCTGGATGCAGTTTTCTCCAGTAGGATTTGTTGTTTTGGACTTCATGACTTTCAGTGGCTTTCTCTGTAACAATGAAGGCACCTTCAGTGGTGTGATCCTTCAAGACTCCCGTGATGTTCTGTTGGGATTTTCTTCTATAGCATTGACAATTCTTTCCTTAGAGCACTGTGTATAATGAGCCTTATATGTTAAGGCTGAATTAGAAACAATGTGTTAGGGAGCAAGTACACTACTATAACGACTTCAGTGCTGAACTCAAGGGATTCTTTGTGGTGAAGGGCGCTATCCAATATTCAAAGAACTTTAAAAGGCAGTGCCTTACTGGCAAGGTACTTCCTGACTTCAGGGACAAAGTGTTGCTGAAACCAATCCAGAAAAAGGCTTCTTGTTGTCCAGGCTTTCTTGTTGTGCAGCCAAAAGACTGGCAGCTGGTGTTTATCTTTTCTCTTCAAGGCTTGGGGTTTAGCAGCTTTATAGGGAAGGGCAGTCCTGATGCCTGACTGCATTTGCACAAAATAGTAGAGTTAGCTATCCCTTCCTGCCTCAAATTGTGGTACTCATATCTTTTCCTTACTAATAAATATCTTTTGCGGCATTTTTTTCCCCCAGAACAGAGTGCTTTCATTTGCATTAAAACCCTGTTCGGGCAGATATCTTTTCTTCTCAGTGATTTTCTTAATGTTATCTGGGAACTTGTCTGCTGCCTCTTGGTCAGCAGAAGACGCTTCTCCTGTTAATGTTGACGTTTTTAAAACCAAATCCCTTTCTAAAATTATCAAAACATCTTTTGCTGGCATTAAATTCTCCAGATTTAGATCCTTCATCTTCCTTTTGCTTTAAGTTGTCATATAATGAGTTTGCTTTTCCTCAAGTCATATTAGTGTCTATAGCCATGCCTTTCTTACAGCTGTCCTGCACCCACTTAAAAGCTGCATTTATAATAGGAGATAAAAAATTATTTTACAAAACGTGTAAAGTTTTCATATCTGCTAGCATAGCTGTAATAATAGCTTCATGAATTTCCGCTTTTTTTTTTTTTTAAACAATGGTCCTTATGCTGGATTCATTTATCTTGAAATACAGGCAGCTGCAGTTACAGCTCTCAATCTATGGTACACGATTGGTATGGTACTGGTACTATGAAGCAGTTCAACTTTTTTTTTTTTTTAAATTTAAGACAGGGAATACTTTATTCAGACCCATCAGAGAAATGGGCAGCTTGGGTCTGTAATAACAAAGCATTGTGTTTTAAAGCATAGACCAGTAATTGTATATTAGAGTATATACCGCTACATGCAAGTTAACCGGTCAGATCACAACTTTTTATTGTTTAAAACAGAATAACCTTCCCTATAAAAGCAGTACCTTTGTGAAACTTTAACTTTATTCTTCTGCCTGATTTTCTCCTTCAACAGAATCCACACCAACCTCCCCATAATCCTTCTCACGGGCAGCCATGTCCTCATGGGCCTCAGAAAACTCCCCTTCGCTCATGCCCTCACCCGTGTCCCAGTGAACAAAGGCACATTTGGCATACATGAGGTCACACTGTGATCCGGGTGAGCCGAGGCCACAGCAATAGCTGTGGTGTTGTTCAGCTTGTACACAGTTCACTGTACTTTTGCCATGTCTCCACCTCATACCCTCAATGGGAGGCTGCTAATTAATGCCGACTTTGAAGCCAGTGGGACACCCGTCCACAAACTGGATGGTACACTTGGTCTTATTTTAAAAAAATTTTTGTTGTTGCTGTTCACATACAGTTTTGTCCATTTCCCCCCCAACA
>PVJD01011505.1:0-45766 GCA_004026545.1 Mormoops blainvillei
TTAGCCCAGCATAAAAGGAATGCGGGGCTATTGTTCTGGGCTCAGAATTTGGAGTTTGTCTCCTCTGGGCCCGTGCACGTAAATAAAGATCGTACCCCTAACCCCTCAGTGTCTGGTCGTTTCATTTTTCCGTAACAGTTCCATATAAATTTTTGATACATTCTAGTTCTGTGAAATACAACATTAGTATCTTGATAGGAATTGCATTGAATCTGTAGATCACTTGGGTATTACGCCTATTTTAATGGTGTTAATTCTTCCTATCCATGAACACAATGTGTGCTTCCATTTATTTGGATCTTCAATTTCTTAAATGTCTTATAATTTTCCACATACAGGTTTTTACATCATTGATTAAATATGTTCCAAGGTATTTTATTCTTTCTGAAGCAGTTGTGAATAGGATTGTTTTCTTAATTTCCTTTTCTTATAGTTCATTATTGGTGTATAAAAATGCAACTGATTTCTGGATATTAATTTTGTATTTGGCTACTTCGCTGAATTCGTTTATCAGTTCTAGTAGTTTCTTGGTGTAATCTTTAGGGTTTTGTATGTACAATATGTCATCTGCAAATGACAGTTTTAATCTTCCTTTCCAATTCGGATATATTTTATTTCTTTTCTGATTGCTGTAGCTAGGACTTCCAATATTATGTTGAATAAAAGAGGTAAAAGTGGACACCCTTTTCTTGTTCCCAATCTTAAGAGGAATGCTTGTAGTTTTTGCCTGTTGAATATGATGCTGGCAGTGGGTTTGTCATATATGGTCTTTATTATGTTGAAGTATGGTCCTTCTATTCCCACTTTGCTGAGAGTTTTTATCAGTAATGGGTGCTGGATTTTATCAAATGCTTTTTTTTGCATTTATTGATGTGATTGTGTGATATTTATCCTTCATTTTGTTAATGCAGTGAATCACATTAATTGATTTGCAGATGTTGTACCAACCTGCCTCCCCAGAATAAATCACACTTGATAATGGTGTGTGATCTTTTTGATATATTGCTGTATTCAGCTTGCTAATATTTTGTTGAGGATTTTAGCTTCTATGTTATCAGGCATACTGGCCTGTAATTTTTTTTTTTGGTAGTGTTTTCATTTCCTTTTGGAATTAGGATAATGCTGGCCTTATAAAATGAGCTTGGGATTCCATCTTTCTCCTAAACTTTTTGGAATAGTTTGAGGAGAAGAGGTGTTAGGGTTTAAAAAAAAAATTTTATTGTCAAGTAGTTTTGTCCATTTTTCCCCAACCACTCCCCTACCTGTCCCCTGTATCCCCACCTCCAACCCTCCATCCTACCCTCTTTTGGTTTGTCTATGTGTCCTTTCTACATGTTCCTTTATTACACTTTCCTTGTTTCCCCGTTATCCCCTCCCCCTCTCCTCTGTTTACTGTCAGTTTGTTCTTTATTTCAGTGTCTCGGGTTACATTTTGCTTGTTTGTTTGTTCTGAGAGGTGTTAGTTCTTGTAATGTTTGGAAAAATCCCCTGTGAAGCAATGAGGGGTAGAGCTTTTGTTTGGTGGAATGCCCCCGTCCCCGCTTCAGTTTCACTAGGCATAATCTGTCTATTCATTCTGGATTTAGTTCTGGAAGACTGTATGTTTCTAAGAATTTATCCATTTCATCCAGGTTGTCCAAATTTTTTGGCATATAGTTGTTCATAATATTTTCTTATTGTACAATCCTTTGTATTTCTTTGGTGTCAGTTGTCATACCACCTCTTTCACTTCTGATTTTAAATATTTGGGTCCTGTCCCTTTTCATCTTGATGAATCTGGTTAAAGGTTTGTCAATCTTATTTATCTTTTCAAAGAATCAGCTGTTGGATTCATTGATTTTTTTTTGTTGTTGTTGTTGTTGTGCTTTTTTTTTTACTCATTTTTTTCTACTCTGATCTTTATTGTTTCCTTCTACTCACTTTTGGCTTTGTGTTGTTCTTTTTCAACTTTCCTTTAGGTGTAAAGTTAGATAGTTTATTTGAGCATTTTCTTGTTTCTTGAGAGGCCTGTAATGCTATAAGTTTCCCTTTTAGGACTACCTTCCCAGTGTCCCACAGATTTTGGGTGGTTGTGTTCTCGTTTTCATTTGTGTCAAGATATCCTTTGATTTCTTCCTTGATCATTGTTGACCCATTCATTTACTAAAATGTTACTTAGCTTCCATGTCTTTGTATATTTTTCAGTTTTCTTGTCATGGATTTGTAGTTTCATGGTCAGAGAAGATGCTTGATGATTTCAATCTTTTTAAAATTTATTGAGGTTTTGTGATGTTACATATAATCTATGCTAGAAAATGCTCCATGCACAGCTGAAAAAAATGTATATTCTGCTGCTTTGGGTGAAGTGCTCTGAATTTATCAATTAAGTCCATTTGATCTAGCGTGTCATTTAAGGCCATCGTCTCCACCGTATATCTCTTGATCTCTTCCTTATGTCCATCAAGATTTGCTTTATGTGTTTAGGTGTTCTTATGTTGGATACATAAATATTTATAGGGTTATATCCTCTTGAAGTGTTGTCTTTATCAATATGTAGTGTCCAGCTTTGTCTCTTACTATAAAGTATTTTGTTGGATATCAGTATTGCTACCCCAGCCTTTTTTTCCTTTCCATGTGCATGAAATATCTTTTTCCATCATGTTTATTTTTATTCTGTGTGAATCTTTTGTTCTGAGGCATGTTCTCTTGGAGACAGCTAATATGTGGGTCTTTTTATTTTTAAATATATTTTATTGATTATGCTGTTACAGTTGTCCCATTTTTTTTCTCCTTTTATCCCCTTTTGCCCTGCAGAACCCTTCCCACCAGCATCCCCACCCCTTAGTTCGTGTCCATGGGTCATACGCATAAGTTCTGTGGTTTCTCCCTTTCCTATACTGTTCTTAAACTTCCCCTGTCTATTTTGTATCTAACAATAATGCTTCTTATTCCCTGTACCATTTCCCCCATTCTCACCCCTCCCTGCTGATAACCCTCCATGTGATCTCCATTTCTGTGATTCTGTTCCTGTTCTAGTTGTGTGTTTAGTTTCTTTTTGTTTTTGTTTTTTAAGATCAGTTGTTGATAGTTGTGTTGTCATTTTACTGTTCATAGCTTTTGGTCTTCTTTTTCTTAGCTAAGTTCTTCTAACATTTCTTGTAATAGGGGCTTGGTGATGATGAACTCCTTTAACTTTACATGATCTGGGAAGCACTTTATCTGCCCTTCCACTCTAAATGATAGCTTTGCTGAATAGAGTAATCTTGGATGTAGGTCCTTGCCTTTCAGACTTTGAATACTTCTTTCCAGCCCCTTCTTGCCTGGAAGGTTTCTTTTGAGAAACAAGGTGATAGTCTTATGGGAACTCCTTTGTAGGTTCTCCTTTTCTCTTGCTGCTTTTAAGATTCTCTCCTTATTTTTGATCTTGGATAATTTAATTATGATGGGTCTTGGTGAGTTCCTCCTTGGGTCCAACTTCTTTGGGACTCTCTGAGCTTCTTGGACATCCTGGAAGTCTGTTTCCTTTGCCAGATTGGGGAAGTTCTCCATTATTTGTTCAAATAAGTTTTCAATGTCTTGCTCTTCCTCTTCTCCTTCTAGCATCTCTATGATTTGGACGTTGGAAAGTTTAAAGTTGTCCCAGAGGTTTCTCAGCCTCTCGTCATTTTTTTTGAATTCTTCTTCATTCTGCTCAGTTGAGTTTATTTCTTCCTTTTGTTCCAAATCATTGATTTGAGTCCTGGTTTTCTTTATTTCACTGCGCATATCCTTCATGTCTTCCTTTATTTTCTCACCATACTGAGTCATTTCTGTGAGCATCCTGATTATCATTGTTTTGAACACTACATCTGATAGGTTGGCTAGCTCCTAGTCACTTAGTTCTTTTTCTGGAGTTTTGCCATTCTTTCATTTGGACCATGCTTCTTCATTTTTGCACCCCTGTTATGTTATAAGGGGCGGAGCCTTGGGTATTCCCCAGGGCAGGAAAACCCATTTCCTGCTTGTTGTGGTGGGAACAATGCCCTTGCTTGGCTCTCGCCCTGCTTTCAGTCACTTCCCTGCCACCCACAAGCAGATTGGGCCCTTCTGGTGCTGCTTCCCATGTGGGTGGGTGGGTTTGTGTACATTCTAGGATCCTGTGGTTCCCTCCAATGGACTCCCCTGTGAGACTGGGAGTTTCTCCTAATGCTGCAACCCCCACATGTTATTACAACCAGAGGTTTTGAGGCTTTCTTTTCCCATGCTGGAACCCTGGATTGTGCGGTCTCTCTCCCCAGCTATTCCTCCCGGTTCATCCACATGTGAATGTGTGATCACCCTATCTGCCAGCCACAGTGCGTCCTCTCTGCCCCTGGCTGCCCATCTCCACCCCTCTACAAGCCTGGATGAATGTTTCTTCTTTAATGCTTTGGTTGTTGGACTTCCATAGTTTAATTTTCTGGTAGTTTTGGGTTTTTTGTTTTTAAATTGGTGTTGTCCTGTTTTAAATGAAATAAATCCTTCAATGTTCTTTTTTCTCCTCATTTTTTCTTGTAAATTATATTAGTTTGAAATATTCTTCATCCATGGTTTTCTGTGTAGGTCTAAATAAATGTCATTACTGCTTTCAGCAAGATTGAAATTTTTCTTATCTGTGTATAATCCATAAAGTACACCACACCAAAGTTCACAGAGATCTTATGACTGCAAATCATTGCTAAACTCTTTTGTGACATTTATAGAGTGCTTACTTTGCCCTTGGTAATTTGGTATTTTATGCATGCTAACTCATATTGTTTTTGCAACAGCCATTGGGTGTACTTAGAATTTCCAATAACTAATGAGTAAACTGAGGCCCAGAGAGACTGGGGAGATTGTCCATGGCTCCCCAGCTGTCAGTGACAGCCAGAAAGTTCAGCTTGCTAGACTATATAAATTCCAGTTCACCATGATTGTTCTGAAACCTGGCAGTGTAGATTTAGCCACCATTGAAAATGCGGGATTATTAAAGGCTGTAGAGAATCAGAACACGCCACTCCAAAATATGCCACATTGGCATAAGGATTATTTTGAGCTGAAGACAATTGAGAAGCAGCAGATGCCAAACAAAGCTCTGCCCCACTTCCATCTGCCTCAAAGCAAGACCTGAATCTCCACCCATAGAGGGCACCAGGAAGGTATGACCTGGACTCTTAATCACCTGAGGTGACTAGACTTCCCTCATATATTTACCTCCTGAGTTTTCTACCCTTAAGGCCTGAATACCTTTTCCTGAGTCTTGTAATTTCTCCATAGATTTTGTGGATGATAAGGGGCCACACACAAAACATGGTAAGTTCAGGGTAGGCCTTCGTGACAGCTTTACAAACTCAGAGGCGTAAGTAACCACAAAGGATGGTCTGAAATTAAAACGTATTAACCCTGTGAAGGTCACAGCTGATATGAGAGATGCAAACAAACTATTTTCTTAGATATTGTTACATATATCGAGTGCATAGGTTCAAAGTCATGTTAGCTGTGCATTTGTATGAAACTACTGTTAAGCCATAATGATTAAGCTGTCAGTTTGGTTATAACATGTGTTTTGTAAGGGTGTGTGATATTCGATAATAAATTGTATTTGAGGGGACCATGACCTCCACAGGTCATGGCAGGCAGTCATTATCCTAGGCTAGAATCTTCTGTGACAAAAGTCTCAGTCTTTACCTTAATTGAGCTTGTCCGCTGTCTTTTTGCATCTATGATAACAAACCTTTGGGATGTCAGGTAACTTCCCTTTTTGCAAATTCCTGGGGCCCAACCACCACACCAGAGCAGAGACCACAAATCCCCCCCCATTATTATTGTTAATTGTCAGCTGTTACTATCCTATACCCACCTATGTACAAGATGTGTCCGTCATTTTACTTTTTATCTAATCCCTGCTTTGCTTTCTCCTGCTTCCTTAATCTATCACAACACATTTCATGTAAACCACTTATGCCTTTTCTTCTTGATTACAGTGTATAAATTAGGGTAAAATACTTCCATTGTCCAGAGCGTTTTCTCAATCTGTTGAGGTTTTGCTTCTTGGCAATCATTGTCAGCTTGGCTCAAACTCACAAAAACTCAGGTATGGACAATTTCTTATGTTGACAATTTATTGTTATTTGTTAATGTGGGGAGGGAAAAATTTCCCTTTCCCTCTTATGGTTGTTTTGACTGGTTAAATAATTAAAAAGACATAAGACTGATTAACAAGAAAAATTCATTTGATTTGTGTGCTGGAGCCCCACAAGCATGAGATTTTCAGTAATAGAAAGGTAATAGGTACAGATGACATTCTGAGCTAAGGATGAAGTAAGGGAGCCTGAGGCTTCAGGTAGAAGGAATCATTGCAAAACAATAAGAAGAGTAGATGTTAAATAATTAGTAGTATGTCCTGCCACATAGATAGGTCACAAAACATTATTTCTGGTAATGATTCATTATAGGAAAAACTCCCCATTTAGGTTCTTCTAGGTAGTTAAGGGGGAGCAGAAGTTTTTCTTGAGTCCAGAGGGTCTTGGTTGCCTTTAGCTCAAAATAAGGCACATTCCAAAATAGGGCGACTTGTTCGGAATCTGTACGTTGAGATGCTATACAAGCCCCAGTTCTAAGCATCTTTGAGTCAATCATCCCCGAGTTCCCCTGTGTTTATGTGTGCTGCACAGATTCATAAACCGATTGTCCCTTAATCTGCATCTTATCACTTTAATTTGCACCTGCAGAACCTAGGAGGGAAAAGGGAAAAAGTTTCTTTCCCTACAGGGGGAATACCTTTCCCTAGTAGTGGGGTCAGACAACCCTCATCAGTGTCTTAGAGCAGAGCTTGCTGACTCCAAATACAAAGGAGCCGCCAGCAGCAGACAGGAGGCAGCATTGCCCCGCCAGCCAGAAGCTTATGAAACCACAATTGGTGGTGCCTTTCTTCCATCTTCTAAAAGAATAGCGTTTGTTCATTAACTGAATCCAAAAGATTTTTTTTTTTTTTGAGCATGTATGCGCCAGCAGTTAGCCAGGCACTGGGACTGAACTGGGATTAAACAAAACAGCAAAACAATTTCTTTTATGATCAGGAGTGGTGGGAGAGAGAAGAGAGGGGGGAATCCTCTTGACTTGAGCTCCGCCTTCTTTCTTCCCCTGACACCGCACCCCAGCTCCCCCATCCTCTATTTCCTCAGGGCCCTGTGAGTGTTGGTTTTCCCACCTCTCCTCACGGACCACAAGAGTGGAGGTGGATTCTTAGCATCTTCTCAGAACCTGTTTAAAGACTACAAGTTCTGCCCTTGGAGCTTAGAATGCAGATCACCCCAAAATTGTGGGGACTATGGGAGGTGACATCCTGTAGGTGGTAACAAATGTGTACAACAGTGTGGGCCACTCTCCTGTCTCCTGTTTCACTTCGAAATTTCTCTGACTGGTTTGTCCCTGGGAGCAGATTATAGTTGTATTTGCCAAAAAATGAATAGAGCAAACCTTTGATTGTTCTCATCTCTGGATGAAGTGGAGGGACAGATCCCCGTGCTGCCTGGGGGAGTGACTTATCTCATCTGAAAATACACTTGTTTCTGCCTTCTCCATTCCCATGATTAAATGCCCACGCGCATACACACACACAGCTGCCCCAATTTAAATCTGCTGGTTCACAAAGACTCTCTCCTTGACCAAACACTAGACAGCCTCCTTGTTCTTGGTCTGCTGAAGAGAATCTTGGCAAAGAACCCTATTAAGTCAGCTTAGCCAGCTTCCCCCAGTCTTGGCATCTGATCAAACTCCTCATCCCCCACCTTGATGTCTAATCACACTCATTGGGTGCAGCAAGCATCCTGCTGAGTCAGCTTCGCCAGAACCTGCCTCCCCTTCCCCCTGGATCTCTTCTCAGTAATTCTTCACCCATCAACCCTCACTACTTGCAAATCAACCCCTAGCCAACTTTGCTGCATTTGGAGCAGGGCCAGTCTCTGGACCCTATTGGAGTAATTTTGAATAAAATCTTCCTTAGTATTTGAACAAGTGTCAGAATAATTTTCTTTAGCTTGTTTGAGAAAGACATGGAGAAGTAACCTAGTGTTGGCTTCTTGTTTTGTTCCAGCTAGTGGCCAGACTACAGCCAGTGTGACTTCGGGGTAAGATCCAAACAAATAGCTATTGAGGAAGAACGGATTCAGGCAGAAGCCCAACTAATGTTCTGATTAGGAGGCAAAAGCAAGGGGTATTTATGAGAAAGGGAAGGGGAACAATTACATCAATTGAAGGAAGGCATTTCTATTGGAGCAGATAAGCTAACACAGTCATTACCACCTGAGTGGGCCTGCCAGGGGCCAACTGGTAGTGTGTGGTTTCTTGACTTCATGTAGGAAAGATTTCACAAAACAAGTCTGTGACTATTAAAGCTGGGGACGGTGAAACAAAGAAGGGCTTAGTGTAGAAGAAGCAGAGTTTAGGAAATGTGCGTGTGTGGGTGGGTGGGGGGGGCGTAGAGGAGAGGGAAGGAGAAGGGAAAGGGAATGGCTTGGGCTGCTCCCCAGAGGGAAGAGCATGTGCTAGACCCTTTGTCTGTTTTATCTCTTTTGCAGGTGGAAATCTTAGGGGAGAGTTTCAGCAGAATATTCATCAGTTTTCCGGGTGTGCGTTTCAGGGTCGTGACCTCCACTGATTGGTCAGTGCCAGGGCAGGGTGATTAGTCATTGCAGCTGGTCCAAGCACCGCCCATGTAGTTTTGCTGCTTTTCTGGGCCTGGAGCTGAAATACAACTGAGGCCCAGGCATTTTCTCCAGGGAGGTGACCTTCTGTATCTGGCTGTAAATTGTCTGGCCAGTTTGTTCAGCTATCTGTCTCAGTTTCCTTATCATACTTGTCCTAGCTTGCTGGCCTGTCTCATAGTGATGGTAACTCTAAAGAATGTTTTAAGTTTTTAGTCTAGTAGTCAATGTCTGCTTTCTTGTTACTTTGCAAATAGTTATTTGGGATACAATGTTTCCTTAGGCCCAGTTCAAAGGTAATTTTTCCCAGTTTTAACATTCCTAAGATTTGAGGAGTAAGACATACAAAGCAGTTTCTCTGGGATGGCAGCTCTTACTCCATTTAAAAGTGGCTTCATTTGTGTTGTTTTTCTTACAGCTTATATGGAGATGTGGACAGAAAGAGACCACATACTAAACCTGACAAGCTCAAGGGAGGACTACATGGTAGGCTGTACAAATTCAGAGACCTAAAGTAATCACAGAGGTGAGTCTGAAATTAAAACTTTGTAATTAAAGCAATTCATTGTAGGTGGTCATGTCTTGGGCCAGTATCTTTCGTGACAAAGGTTAATTTTTACTTTAACAGAGCCTGTTTTATTATCTTTTTACATCTACAATAACAAATCTTTGGAATGTCAGGGTAATTTTCTTTTTTCAGAAACTTCAGGGCACAATCTCCCACCAGAGTAGATCACAGAACCCCTCATTGTTATTGTTATTGCATTAACTGTTAACAACCCTGTACTCATCTATGTAAAAAAAAGTATACATGTATTCATTCATTTTACTTTTACCCACTCAATACCGGAGATTTCCCCACTTTGCTTTCTCCTACTCCACTAATCTATCACCAGTGAATTTTATGTAACCTCTTATGTCTCCTCCTTTGATTTTAATGTATAAAGTAAGGTGCAAAACTACCATTCTCTGGAGCAGTTTCTCAATCCATTGAGATTTTTCTTTCCAGCAGTTGTCAGTTTGCCTCAAATAAACTCATAAAAATTCTTACAAGTTTCAATGTTTCTTACATTGACAGAGAGAATGTGTCACCTCTACAGCTAAAAAAAATATTGGGGCTCTAGGGAAAATATCTTCTAGATAGCAAATAAGATTTATCGAAAAAGTGAACCCAGGTATTAATAATATAATCCAGTTTACATTATGGTTTTTAAATGTTCTACATAAAACCCAAAATACAAAATGTATAAAATTTTAAATTAACATTTTAGATCATCTTCCTAGACTGTGATATTTTTTCTTGACCTGGAGCCCAACTGTCAAAGAAAATTAAGAGAAAGAGAGGTAGTAGTATGTGTGCAGGGAAGGTGCCGTGGCCATTAGAACCATAGGCTTCACTAGGGAAATCGCTACAAGTCATAAATACCAGATCAGTTAAAATCTCAACCAAGCAAAATATATTCAAGCATGTAGGTTTTCTTTTTTCTGGGTGACAGTAAATGTATAGTTACTTGGGAAAAATATCAAGATTATCTATTTTTTTCAAGGTATTTATTAGAGCTTACTGAAGGATACCACAACATGCCAGTCCAAAATATGCCTCTTTGGTCCTAGGATGATTTTGAGAAACAGCAGAGAGAGTTTCCCTTCTGTAAGGGACATTTATATTTATAAAGATATCTCCATTTGTAGGTGTCTTCTCTGAACCAGGAAGAGGAGGTTGACTAAATCAGGAAAGAATTTCCTTGACAACCTTACCCTTGTTTACTTGACTCTTTCTGGTCACTCCTCATAACTGGCCTCCTCCTCCCCAACAGCTTTCTTTTGTTTTTAGCTGAAGATGGTATTTAAGGTGGTTGCTTGGGCCATCTGGGGAGTTACTCTGTTTCCCTGGCCTCTCCCATGTATATGAGGTGTACATGTTGAAAAACTTCTGTTTGTTTTCCTCTTTTATTTCAGGGGTGGGAGATGTCTCGTGTCTCAGCCAAGAACTGAGAGGATGCTCTAGCTGGATCCCTCAGTTGGTTAGAGCATCATTCCAAGACGCCGAGGGTGAGGGTTAAATCCCCAGTCAAAGCACATACAAGAGTCAACCAAGGAATGCACAGAAGAGTGGAACAACAGGTCGTCTCTCTCTCTCTCTCTCTCTTCCTCTCTCTCAAATTAAAACAAACAAAAAAACTCAGAGAGTAAACAAAAAATTATTTTCCCTCTCCTACACTGCCAAGCATGGATTTAAGTTTCTAAATTAGTTGCTAAATTAGCTTTCCTAGGCCCAAGTTTCTGGCCTCACAAATGAAACAGGAGGGCTAGGTGCTCAAATGTTCTGTACCTCTATGACTTGTGAGATTTGTCATTTAACAGTCATTTTAATGAGTATGGCTAAGAATTCTTTTGTCCGTTGTGCCCATAGAGTAAGTGATTCCCATTGACTGCCAAGGATAAAGGGAAACATTTCTCCTCTAACCTTCATGAATGGCTCTATCATGGGAGCAGATGTAAAGGGTTAACACCTCTCCCTGACACCTGAGGTATTCTAGCTCCACCTGCAAAGGGCAGGAGTGATTTATCACCTGCTCCCTGGCACTAATGCCCACAAGTTGACCGGCTTTAGGTAAGTGACTTCCCAAGGGTCTGGTGTACATAAATCTTCAGTGAGGGCTTTGTCTTAGTGCCTCATCTGCTGGACTGTCAACCACATACCTTCTCCTTAGTCTGGGCTGGTGGAAGGTGCCTTGGTGGAGAGGGGCAGGGTTCTTAGTCCTTGCCTCCTCCTGGGGGAGGCTTCTGTTTTCCTTTGTTAGACCTTCAGGGTAGTGAGCCTTTGCTGTGTTGTGTTTGGTTTGATATAATAATCTACTTTCGAAGTCTATGCTTAATATCCAACAAGCATTTGTGAAGAGACTGCTCTACAAAACTCTGATAGGTGCTACTGGGGACACAGAACTCACACTGCTTAACAGGAATGCATGTCAAGGTTTGCCTTTGGCTGCATATACCCTCTAATAAGAGTGGCTCATATCGCAAGGGCTTATTAAAAAGCAAAGTGGGGGCTGTTAGTGATTGGTGAAGAGTCACAGCTGTACTCCATGGTTGAAGGCTCTGCCTCTTGCCTGCCTTCCCTCTGGTTACGACAGCTGTCAGTCTGCAAGAACTTTTCCAGATGTCAAACACTACAGCTTCCAGTCGCATCTACTTTGCTACCACCAGCTGCAAGGAGCACAAGCCAAGTAGCTGCTAGTCAGAAGCCTGTTCTTTGTCTTTAGTTATTCATTTTTCATAGCATCCTGGTTTTAGTTTTTAAATTGTAGTAAAATACAATAACATAAATTCGCCATCCTAACCACTTAAGTGTGCATTTCAGTGGCTCTAAGTACATTGATTCACTGCAGTGCAGCCATTACCATCCTTAATCTCCATAACTCTGTTCCTCTTGCAAAACTGAAACCCCCTGTCCTCCTCCCCTCCCCCTCTCTAAAAATGAATACATAAAATCTTTTTTTTTTTTTTAAAAAGAACTGCCCTGGCTGGCATAACTCAGTGGATTGAACGTCAGCCTGTGAACCAAAGGGTCGCCTGTTCAATTCCCAGTCAGGACACATGCCTGGCTTGCAGGCCACATCCCCAGTAGGAGGCGCACAAGAGGCAACCACACATTGATGTTTCTCTCCTCCCTCCCCCACAAAATAAAAAAAATCTTAAAAAAAAAGAATCAACCAAAGAATGCATAGATGAGTGGAATAATAAATTGATCTTTCTCGTTCTCTAGTTCCCTTCCTTTCTCTCTAAAATCAGTAAATTAAAAATTTTTTTGATTTCCTCTGGTAGAGTGCAACCCTTGCACTACATGGAGGTTCGGGGATTAGGAACCATTGACCTTTTGAGTTGACCTATGAACAATATGGGTTTGAATTGCATGGGTCAATTGGCTACCAGATTGCTTCAGTTCTGTGGGCTGGCCCTGTCCTAGCACGGTCTGGAGCTTTTCATGTGTCCAGGTTCTTAGCTTGAGCAGGAAAAAATTTCAAGACATGAGCCCAGGTGAAAGTGAGAATAAATTTATTAAAACTTGGGACAGTGAGGAAAAGGAAGGATCCCTGGAGACATGATCAGGGTGTGAGCCTGGGACAAACCACTGCTGCCCATTGCTCCCCTGGGTGCAGGTCTTGTGGAGACTTCGAGCTTAGGAGAGAAGCAGCAAAGTACACACCTGAGAAAGGGTGATGCGGGCATGCTCAAAGAAGAGCTCACACTGGCATCCTTTGTCCCGAAGGTTTTATCTGTTTTCTCTATGTGGGTATTTTAATGGGGATGATCCCAGAGGAGGATCTCAACAGAATATTCATTAGATTTCTAGGTGTGTTATTTAGTGTGCTGATGTATCAAAATGAGTATATAGTGGGGTCGGGTTATTCTGTGGTTTGTTTCACCTTTATCTTGGATTAGCCTGGCTCTGATTGCTTGTTTTGTTATTTATCTCCCTGATTAAGGTGATTTAAACCATTTGCTCTTAGGTATCTTTGGTTAGGAAGGATAGGGTCTTGTGATTTATTAGCTGGCTGTTAATTGCCCAGCTTTTCCACCTGCCTTGCTATTTCTGCCATTTGGTTCAGCTATTTGTCTCAGTCTCCTCATTCCACGTGCCAGGGAATTTCCTAACTTGCCTCAAATTGAACTGCAGTCGATTGAAAAAAAATCAGTATATAAGTAGAACCGTGCACTTTCATTTAGGTTCTTAATGAAATCAATGCAAAAGTTTTTAAGAATATGTGACTCAAACTCGGATGACATACACACAGTTCTTCTGTAAGGGCAGTTGTCTCACAATCAATTAAAATATTATCCATCCTTTTTGTACTTTTTTAAACTAAGTTACCTTTGTCATGTGCTCAACTCCCACTGGTCAAGTTGCCTGTAGAAGTGCCAGAACCATTTCATTTCAAAGCCATTGGTGTTTTACATGTGATAGGACAGTATGTTTCATTATTCTACTCCTTCAACATATTTTAGGCATATTTATTTTACTTTCTTTTTTTAAAACAAGACTAATTAATTTTGAAAATATTTTTTAATTTTTAATTTTTTTCAATGGACCAACAGACTTAAATTTACAACAGCCCTAAATTATGTTAATGTACACTAATATGTACATTAATGTACACATTAATTGGAACAAGAATTTCTCTGAAGATGAAGAAAAATGGTCTCCCAGAGCAGTTATTTTAGAAGCCTTTTCTATATACATATAAGAACCAGGGCTTATAAACAACCCAGCATGTAAATGATAAATTGATAAAAATACTTTTAAAAACAATACTTGCCTCTCCCTCTTCTGATCTTAAACATGAATCAGTCTTTTACTTGAGTCAGTTTTAATACAGAACCCTACAGACTAGATATTTGAAAATCAATGACTAAAATGAAATTCATTGAATAAGTCCAACTTGTTTAAACCAGATTTCATTAATGTCATATATCTTGTCTACTACCCAATTAGTATTTAACTATAAGATAAGGCAAAAGTAGATTTACAGGTGTGAGTGCATGAAAGTTTATTCGTGTTTTATTATTTATTGTATTATTTTCCATACAAACAACTGTAACCTACTCTTGTCCTAACGTGTATATTGGGTACCACCTATTATAAAACAATGTGAGAATTAAAAAAAAATAAGTGTTGGGGTCTAATTAGAAAAATATTTCAGGATGGACTGCATAAAACAGAAATCACCTGTTGTAGTTGCTACACTCCTCTAGCACATTCTAAACTTCAAAATGACAGGAGTAACTTCAAAAACCAACATATCATACTCATACTTAAGTATCTAAGTATACAACAGTTCAGTAAACAGGTTTGATTCAAGCCTTCTAACATGTTACTAAGAAACATCAGTTATTTTGGACCCAATCACTCAAAGTTCATTGAGTAGCCCTTAATGCAATTTGTGTAAATCTGATATGCAAATCAATCACATAACAGCAGTTAGATGATTCTAATCTTACTCTAACAGAACCAGCAATTAAATCAGAAAGCAATACTACTTTTTTAGGAATTAGAAAATGAATATAACAGTATTGAGATAAAAATGAAGAAAACTTGTTTCTGCTTCTTGTTCAATAAACCTGTTCCTCAACTTTAGATAATGAGGATAAAGGTATCACAACCCAATATGGTAAACTGCTTTCTTAAAAGATTTTTATTTATTTTTATAAAGAGGGGAATGGAGGGAGAGAGGGAAAGAAACATCATTGTGAGAGAGAGGCATCAAGTGATTGCCTCCCATTCATGCCCTGATGTGGGACCAGACGCATAGTCCAGGCACATGCGTAGACTGGGAACCAAATTGTAGACCTTTTGGTTTGCAGGATGACACCCAGCCAATTGAGCCAACTAGTAAGGGGTATTTATTTTATCTTTAGAAGAATTTTAGAATTCCGTTTTTAAGCTCCATTAGGCCTAGGATTAGTTGAATGTACTGGTTAAGATTGGTTAATTTTTCCTAGGTTTTGGGGGATTATTTTGCATTACGTTTCTAATTCAGTGTTCCTTGTGCATAGAAAAGCTAGTAATTATTGCTTGTTAAAACCTTATCTGTCCACCTATTGAAACTCCTATTACTGCCATGAGTTTTTCCTTTGATCATTTTGAATTTTGTGTGTAAGACAATCATCATTCCATTATTCATACATCCTTGTTTTTTTCTTCTTATGTTATTACATTGGTCAGGACCTCAACCACTATGTATTTTTATTTTATTTAAATTCAATATTATAAATTAAAATAGGCAATTTTTTTACTTCAAAATAAAATTTGTAATTTTGAATTCTGAAATAATCACTGCAAACAGCAAAAAGAACAAAGAAAGAAAAATATATATATCACTAATGAAATTACATATTCAAGCGTAAATCATGAAATTTCTCTTTGGTAGTTAAAGGTTTCTACTTCTGCCCCTTACCCACACCCCATGTTCAACAATCTAAATTAAAAAAAATAATTATTTTTAGAGAGGGGGAGGGAGGGAGAAAGAGTGGGAGAGAAACATTGATCAGTTGTCTCTTTTATCCACCCTGACTGGGGACTGAACCTACAACCCAGGCATGTGCCCTGACTTGGAATCAAAGCTGCAATCTTTCACTTTGCAGGATGGCACCCAACCAACAGAGCCACACTGGTCAGGGCAACATTCAAAACTCTTAAAAAGAATTTAGCATCCTATGGGCAAAAATATTTTCGTAAGATACAAAAATCAGTCAATATATTGGGATATAAGACATTTACCTTGTGTGAAACTACACAACTACACAAAGAAGTTGAATATTGTGTTTCTGGAATTGCAAACAAGCACCCATTTTAGATGGATATGGATGAAAAGGGGACCACATACTAAAAGCTGACAAGCTCAAGGGAGGCCTGCAAAGTGACTTTAAAACTCAGAAACCTAAAGTAACCACATAGAATCGTCTGAAATTAAAACTTCCTAACTAAAAGTGAATCATGATGGGTAGTCATGTTCTGGGCTGGTAAATGGTAAAGGCACAGGTCAGCCTTTACCATTACTGAAACTATCTATTGTCTTTTTGCATGTAGGATAATATATTTTTGAAAATCATAGTAATCCTTTTTTTTCAGACCCCTGAGGGCACAATTATCCACCAGAACACAAGATCACAGAAGCCCACATTGTTATCTACTTCTCCCACATACTATCTCTATGTGCATAAATGTGTAAGTGTTAACTATCCTATACCCACCAATGTAAAGGAGTATGTGTCTATTCATTTTACTTTTTATCCAGTCTTAGAGATTTCCCTGCTTTCCTTTCTTTTGCCTCCCTTATCTATCACCAATGGCTTTCATACAACCCTCTTAACATCTTTTAATTTGATTCTAATGTATAAAATAAGTGGTGAAACTGCCATTTTCAAGAGCATTTTCTCAAGCTGATGAATTTTGCTTTCTGAAAATTGTCACTTTGGCCAAAAAGTTTCTACAGGTTTGGACACTTCTTATTTTTTTTAAACAATTCATAAGTTTTATTTTTAAAATTATTTTTATTTTTCAATTAGAGTTGACATACATTATTATAATTATTTCAGGTGTACACCCCAGGGATTAGACATTATAGAACTAACCAAGTGATCATCCCAATAAATTTTGGAACCATCTGACACCATGCAAAGTTATTGGAATATTATTGACTATATTCCTTATGCTGTACTTTACCTCCCCATGACTATTCTGTAACAATTAATTTGTACTTTTTAATCCCCTTACCTTTTTCAGTCATCCTCCTAACCCCTTTCCCATCTGGAAACCATCAAAATGTTTTCTGTATCTATGAGTCTGTTTCTGTTCTTTTTGTTCTTTATTTTGTTCTTTAGATTCAATTCTTGATAGATATATTTATTGCCATTTTATTGTTCAGCCTTTTTATTATTTTTTCTTCTTCTTCTTTGAACATTTCATATAATACTGGTTTGGTGGTAATGGACTTTTATTTATTTATTTTTTTATCTAGGAAGCTTTTTATTTCACCTTCAATTTTAAATGATAGATTGCTAGATAAAATAGTCTTCTTTGTAGGTCTTGCTTTTTTTTTTTAATCACTTTGAGTATTTCATGCCAATCCCTTCTGACCTGAAGTGTTTCTTTTGAGAGATTGCTGACATTCTTATAGGGGTTCCCTTGCAGGCAACTAACTGTTTTTCTCTTGCTGCTCTCAGGGTTCTCTCTTTATCTCTACCTTTGGCATTTTAATTATGATGTGTCTTGGTGTGGGCCTCTTTGGGTTCCTCTTGTTTGGGACTCTGTGCTTCCTTGTATGTTTATTTTCTTCATCAAGTTAAGGAATTATTTTTTTCAAATGGGTTTCCAATTTCTTGTTCTCTCTTTTTCCCTCTGGCACATCCATGGTAGTTACTCTTGGCTCCCAGAGGCAAGTTATCCTAGAGGTTCCTTACACTGTCACCATATTTTGGGAATCTTTTTTCTTTTTGCTGTTCTGATTGGATGTTTTTTCTTTCTTATATCCCAAATAGCTGATTTGATTCTCTGCTTCATCTTCTCTACTGTTGACTCCTTGTAAATTATTCTTCATTTCAGTTAGTGCAGCCTTCATTTCTGACTGGTCATTTTTTATACTGTTAATGTTCTCACTAAGTTCATTGAGCATTCTAATAACCAGAGTTTTGAACTCTACATCAAACAGGTTGCTTATCTCCATTTTGTTCAGTTCTTTTTCCACTGTTTTGTTCTATTCTTTCATTTGGGCCATTTTTCTTTGTCCCTTCATTTTAGGAACCTCCCTGTATTTGTTTCTATGTATTAGGTAGAGCTGTCTCCCAGGCTTGGTAAAGGTGCCTAATATAGTAGGTGTCCTGTAGGGGCCAGTGGCACAGCCTTCCTGATCACACAAGCTGGGCACTTGAGGTGCAAACCCTGTGTAGGCTGTGTACACTTTCCTGTTGTAGTTGAGCCTTGATTGTTGTTGGTAGGCCAATGGGAGGGATTTACATGCAGGTTGATCAGCTGCAAGGCCTGACCATGACTATCAACTTATGACCACCAACCCTCAACCACTGTGGAGGATCTGCTGTGCAGGGGCCCACATCACAGAGCTGGACTTACTTCAGTAGGGCTCTTGTGCACTCTGAGTCCACCCTTTGAGGGTGTTGCTTGTGGAGGTTATTGTGTGGTGATGATTATTGTGGTCTGAAGCTGTCTACTGGGTTCACTTGTACTGGGGTCTTTCAGAAGGTGCAAGCCATGGTCAGCAACAACCTGTGTTCTGCCTGGGGCCACCTGGCATGAGCTACAATGTGATCTGTAAGTGGCTGCTACTTGTGCTGGGATTGGAAGTACCCAGGTGAGGCCACGCTGTGAATTAAGGCCAGCTGCTGCTAGTGCTGGTATAACTGAGAAATTGTAACCCACCCCAACACTTTTTTCACACTTTTTATAAATGTTGACTCTGACTAATATGTGGCTTATCGATTAACAGCATGTTTGTATAAGAATTCTAGGAACTGATTTCAAAAGAGAAAGAGGAAGGGAGAGAGAGAGAAATGTCAATTTGTTATTTTACTCATCCATGCATTCAGTGGTTGCTTCTCGTATGTGTCCTGACTGGGGATCAAACACACAACCTTGGCGTATTGGGATGATGCTCTACCCAACTGTGCTACCTGGCCAGGGCCAACATAGATGAATCTTGAAAACATTATTCTAAGAAAAATGATTTAGTTACAAAACAACACGTTATATGATTTCATTTACATGAAATGTCAAGAAAAGGCAAACCTGTAGACTCAGAAAGCAGAGATTAGAAGCTTCCTAGAGCTGGGGATAAAAGAGGAGTTGAGAGTTGATGCCTAAGAAATGTGGGATTTCTCTTTGAGGTAATTAAAGTGTTCTAAAATTGATTGTGGTGATGGATGCATAATTCTGAGTATATAATACAAACCACAGAATTGTACACTTTAAATTAATGAATTGTATGATATGTGAATTACATCTCAATAAAGGTTGTTATAAAATAAATGAATCAAGACATTTGGTTGTGGAAGGTGTCATAATAAAAGCAGGCTCCAAGTATAATGGGACAAGAGAAGAAGTGTGATTGTCTAACCTAAGAGGGCAGGGGAGATTTCATGGAGGGGTAATGCTTAAATTGGGAAGCAGCACATCAGATGTACACAAGCAAGACAAATGCTTTTTTGGCAGAAAAACAAACACAAAGGCCTGGAAACATGGAAAATCCTGGAACATTCAAAGATGGCTAATGAATAGGAGGAGGAAGGCCAAAGTAGAGAATGAAAGGCAAGGTCATGGATGGGAAGAGGGGCATGTTAGGTGTGATCAACCAGTTTGGCTTTTATCTTGTATAGAAAGATCCCTCTAGCACCTGTATGAAGGGAGGGTTGGGGAAACTTGTGGATTCACTTACTCCTGCATTGTCCCACTACACTTGGTGTCAGCCACAATAACATGCATTTATCTTTATAAGCATTTATATATGACAGGCCCATCCATCAATCTGTGATGTCCTCAGGGAAAAAGACTGTCTTTTGGTACTGGCATTTCCTGGGCCCAGCCTGGTGCAAGACATACAAGAGGTGCTGGGGAAATATCTACTGAATTGCATTTATATTTGTTTTCTTCTAGGAATTTTATGGCTTGGGGCCTAACATTTAAGTCTTTACTCCACTTTGAATTTATTCTTGTGCATGGTTAAGAGATAGTCTAGTTTTATTTTTCTGCACATATCTGTCCAATTTTCTCAACACCACTTATTGAATAAACTGTCTTTAGCCCATTGTATGAGCTTGCTTCCTCTGTCAAATATTAATTGACTATAAAGGTGTGGGTTTATTTCTGGGTTCTCTATTCTGTTCCATGGATCTATGTGTCTGTTTTTATGCCATTATCATGATGTTTTGATTACTATGGCCTTATAGTATAGTTTGATATTAACCAGCATGATTCCTCCAACTGTGTTCTTCTTTCTCAGGATCGATGTCACTTTTTGGGGCCTTTTGTGGTTCCACATAAATTTTTGAAATATTCTAGTTCTGTGAAATACATCATTGGTATCTTGATAAGTATTATAGTGAATCTATCGATCACTTTGGGTGGTGTGGACATTTTAATGATGTTAATTCTCCCTATCCATGAACACAGTACGTGCTTCCACTTATTTGTATCTTCTTCAATTTCTTTCTTCAGTGTCTTATAATTTTCTGAGTACAATTCTTTTACCTCCTTGGTTAGATTTATTCCTAGGTATTTTACTCTTTTTGAAGTAATCATGAATAGGATTGCTTTCTTGATTTCCCTTTGTGACATAGTTTGTTATAGGCATATAAAAATACAACTGATTTCTGGATATTAATTTTGTATTGTTACTTTACTGCATCCATTTATCAGTTCTAGTAGTGTCTTGGTGGAATCTTTAGAGTTCCCTAGATATAGTATCATGTGATCTGCAAATAATGATAGTTTCATGTCTTCCTTTCCAACATGGATGCCTTTTATTTCTTCTTCTTTTCTAATTGCTTTGACTAGGACTTCCTTTACTATGTTGAATAAGAGAGGTGAAAGTTGACATCCTTGTCTTGTTCCTGTTTTTAAGGGGAATGCTTATAGTTTTTGCCCGGTGAGTTTTTTTTTTGCCCGGTGGGTTTGTGATATATGGCCTTTATTATGTTTAGGTATGTTCACTTTAATCCCACTTCACTGAGAGTTTTAATCATAAATGGGTCCTGGATTTTATCAAATGCTCTTTCTGCATCTATTGATATGATCATGTGGCTTTCATTCTTCATTTTGTTTACATGGTGTGTATCACATTTATTGATTTGTGAATGCTGCACCAACCTTGCATTCCTGGAATAAATCCCACTTGATCATGGTGTATGACCTTTTTGATGTATTGCTGTATTTGGTTTGCTGATATTTTGTTGAGGATTTTAGCATGTATGTTCATCAAGGATATTGTATTCCTTCTTTTAATGAACTGACTGTTCATTGTCTTTGCCTGTTATTTCAGTAAGTAGGATTTAACTTAAAGTGGGAACATAATATATAAAATGACAAGACCATTATATTGATGACAGAACCTATTATATAGTTGTAGTGCATGTCTTGGGGAGTTGTTATGAAGTTATTTCACTTCTTGATATTATAATGTTTCCATTACTAAAATTGATAGTTCTGTGTAAATTTTATAAAATTAGATACTTTGCTTAGTAAAAAAATTGGAATGCTTTATAATTTTTTATTTTATTAAAATGTCAAAAAAATTCCAAGCATAGGAAATAATGTGTTTTAAAAGAAACAAATAATGTTTATTAGAGGAAGCATTGTTATCCCTATCATAAATGTAATGGTGTTATGAAAAAATGCCACATGTCTTGTCATTATAATAATAAAACGATTACCCTGAAAAAAATGGCTAAGGTGATAAATTTCATGCTGTAAGTTTTACCACAATGTAACAACAACAACAAAAAATGAAAGCATCTTTTAGTTTGAATGTGAAAATAACATATGCTTACTGTTGCAAAATTCAGGCTTACACAAACTATTTAAACCAGTGCTATCCAGTAGGAGCATAATGTAAGCCACAAGTGTAATTTAAAATTTTCTAACAGCTGCGTTAAATAAAGTAAAAAGAAACATGTGAAATCAATCTTATTACCTTTTATTTAAAATACATCAAAATTTTATCATTTCAATGTGCAATAAACAGAAAAGATTATTCAAGCATTGTTTCACATTCCCTTTGTTCATTGTCTTTGAAATTCAGTGTGTATCTTGGCATTGCTCAGTTCAGCCTAGTGACCGTTAGTGCTCAATAGCCACTTATGGCTAGTGACTGTTGTACCGGATAGTGCAGATTTAGACTGTGAAGACCCTTGTAAGTCCAGTCTTGACATAACTAATTTTTTAAAAAGATTTTTTAAATTTATTTTTAGAGAGAGGGGAAACGAGGGAGAGAAACATTGATGTGAGAGAAAACCATTGGTCAGTGGCCTCCCACATGTGCTCCAACTGGGGACTGAACCCACAATCCAGGTGTGTGCCCTGACCAGGATTCAAATTAGTAATCTTTTGCTTTGTGGGACTAAGCCATACCAGTCAGGACCGAGATAACCAATTTTAATTTCAACATTTTTCTTCTCATATTTAAAAAAGTTATTAATATGCTTAGTCTCCTGCATTGCCTTACTTTATAACTAAAAATAAACAAATATAGGTTTTTAAAACACTTTTTCAATGGGAAGTAGAGATGGTAAAAATTATTCTTTCAAGAAAACTTGGCTGTCAAGTGCCAAGAAAGAGTGGTTGACTAAGGTAATACAGAAAGGAAGGGAGGGTTGTTTGTTTTCTTATTTTTAATGAGATACTTAAATGTATTTATAAGCCAAGGAAAGAAGACAAAAAAAAAAGAGAGATATAAAATACAGGAAAGGGATGTTAAAAATTTAAAAGTAGTCTATCCTTACACATTGACTTGGCTCTCTCCTTATCAAAAACAGAGTTCTTGCCTACACTGTATTTGCTTCCAGACTTGCTATTCTGAGCAACTGCTCTGACTATTCATGTTCTCGCGACATGCTGTTGTAGTTATTGAGTACAATATGATTTAATATGTATAATATGTATAATATGATTTAATATCTGGTAGAACCACTATTTCCACCTTGTTTGCCTCCCCCTTTTAAGATTTTCTTACATTACTTATTCTTGTTTGTTCATTTTTCATATGAGCTTTAGAATAAGCTTATCGTGTCAAAAAATCTTGATATTTTTATTGAGAAGAATTAGCTTCTAAATTGTGAATCCAATTCACATGGGCTCTCCCATTCTCAAACTAAATGATGCCACTTTTAAAGTGTTATTTACAGTAGGAAACTAATGATGAAAAAAGATCCCCAAGATGAAAGCCAGGAAAAATGGGAAGAGTAGAGTCATAGAAGTCAGATGATCCAAGGCAATGGCAGAGATCAAGAATTTCAAATGCTCAGAGAGAATGAGTAATATATAGACAGAGAAGTTTCAGTGGACATGACTACCTCCCTAATCTAACACCAGTGGATTTCTTGTAACCCCCTTCCACCTCCTCTTTGGATTGTAATGTATAAAATAAGGTGTTAAACTGCCATTCTCTGGAGCATTTCTCAGTCTGTTGAAATTTTGCTTCCCAGCAATTGCATCAGTTTGGCTCAAATAAACTAAAAAATTTTCCGTATAAGTTTGAGTGTTTCTTATGTTGACATTTACTTGGTATAGTCAACAGGATTCCAAAGAAGCCTACCAAGAACCATCCTGTGGAGCTGGACTTGGGACTAGGATCCAGCAAGGGGTGCATTGAGCCCCACGGGCTCCTCGTTTTGTGAAGGGTGAACTTATGTGAATTTCAATTGGAATTCTGGACCTCCTTGTTTTTAGGTATGAGGTCCTGGCTTTATTTGAGCTGTCTTTTTAAATTCTTGGGGTGGAAGTAAAGTTTAAGGGCTTAGAGAGTACCCAGGCTAAGGCAAGATGGGGGGACAAATGGGTGGCGGGTTTTTAAATTTTGGCTTTTCAATTAGAATTGCTTTCTAAACATCTGCACAAAACCTTTTGCTGGATAAATGAGAGCCTGAACTTGTTCAGCTCCAAAAACAAGGGGCACTTTTCCCCCCTTCTGCTCAAATCTCGTGTATGCTTAGGTGACTAAGAGTCTTTGTGAGGGTGTCAGGGGGCATCTCTCATGATGTGCAGGAGTCCAATAGGGAATTCCAAATCAACTGTATTTAAACAATTGACTGTTCTGGGGACATGCACATAAAGGTTGGTCACCTAGGGCTACAAGTCCTCACAGCTTCATTAGACAGCCAAGGAGAAAAACCAAGGCATATAGGAGGGTTGATGCAACTCAAGGGTTGAGACCCATACAGCTTAGCTCATAAACAGTTCACTTTGTGCCATTACACAAAACACACTAGAAGTTTGTAGAGACTCTACAGATCCCAAAATAAAAACTAAAATTAACGTGGGAAATTGTGCCTCCAAGGCCAGAAACTCCCAGCCCTCAGCCCTCATTAATTATCCTGGTAGGAAAGCTTGACTTGCAAGTGCACTACAGAAATGAGAAGATTTAACTAGAAATGATATCAACTTAAAATAGCCAAATCCATTTTTTTAAAAAGATTTTATTTATTTATTTTTAGAGAGAGGGGAAGGAAAGGAGAAAGAGAGGGAGAGAAATACCAATGTGTGGTTGTCTCTTGCATGCCCCCTACCGGGGACCTGGCCTGCAACCCAGGCATGTGCCCTGACTAGGAAACGAACTGGAGACCCTTTGGTTCGCAGGCTGGCACTCAATCCACTGAGCCACACCAGCCAGGGCCAAAACACAGTTTTCTTTCAGCACCTAAATTAATTTTTTTGCATGCAAAATTAGAAAAATGCTAGCTCTAAAATTAAACTGGATGAATGGGAAGCATATCTTAATTTGGAAATTAGAATCTTCTGGAAAAAGCATAGATAAAAAGTTAATAGGAAATTTTAGAGACTGTCTCTGAGCTAAGGAAGGCTTCTGAAGCTAATAAATGCCACACCCTATTTCTCACCCTATTCCTCCTCCTCTCTACAACTCCGAAACCAAAGTCTGTCTTTGAAATGGCTTGCCTGCTTTTGGCTTTTTGTTGCAGAGTGTCTGTGGAGTGCATTTGCAGCTGTTACTGAGTGTCTTGTTAACAAATGTCTTTGTTAGAGGCGTGTTTCTTGAAGGTAAGTGTGTTTGCCAATAGAGGAACCTATGTTTCTACAGGTTATGAAATATGTTCATAAAAGTCAATGTAGGGAATACTGGCTGATTACTTTTGGTTATCATTGGAAACTGAGGTTTCTAAAAGTTAAAATTCAAATTAGATTGTGAAGAATTTATTTGTATGGTTTTGGTAATAGAAGGCATGAGATAGAAATATTTTTGAGGGAAAAGGAAGAAAGTGAGTTCTAAAGATGGTTATTTCTGAATGGATAAGAGGGTTTGTGAAAATATGAAAGTCGTAAAGATTTTGTAGGAGATGTTTGAGAGACACTTGGTTCTTCTTGCCCATGCAGTACAGAATTACATATCGGTGAGTCTATTAGCATGTAAGCAGGGTTTATTGGTGATCCATTTAATGGAAGAGAATGAGCCTAGTTAAGGGTGGTTAAGGGGGTTTGGGGGATGAAAGGCTGGGGTGGTAAGCTTGCACACTGACCAGGAATTAAACTAGCAACCCTTTGGTTTGCAGGTTGGTGCTTAATCCACTTAAGCCACATCAGCCAGGGCTCTGGTCCTTTGTTCTGAGGGCTTATATAGTTGGCAGGATGTTTGTGAAGAAGTTATATATTGATTGACAGGTAAAGGTGGTGCCAGCTTTGGGGGTGGGGTGTGAATACACAAAGGTGTTAACAGGCTTCTTCCTTTGGGCACTATGGGCCCTTTCTGGCCTTTCATGCCTTGGAATGAAAGCATAGTTTCAAAGCCTTTCTTTCCAAGGTTAGTGGAGACAATTCATAGAATTTCAAAGACTGCCCTCTACCCGTGTTAGCATGGGGTTTCCTGTGATGTTGGAACACCTGGCAATATTACTGGACATAGCTCAGGACTGCTGAGTTAGTGGGTGAGACACGTCCTCCTCCTCCTTGCCTTGGTTTGCTATCTATCCTGCCTAACATTCCCCCTCATTGTTATCTATCCTACCTAAAAGTGGTTGTGAAATTTGTAGAAGTTTGTGAAAGTTTTAAATTTGTATGCTTAAGCTAAAACCTTAAGTGGCTAGAGTTGCCCTTGCCTTTTCTACAAAATTAATCATTCAGGTTATGTTTATGGTCTTGATTTGTATGGTTTTGATGTAATATGTGTTCATCTGTATGCACATATAGTGCAGTTTTTTTCTATCTCTGGATGACATTACCAAGGTATAATATTTGTTGGCCTGAATAATTACATGCTTAAATAAATTAAGCAGGATACTGTGTTTTAAGTTTGATTAATGTCTTTTAGAGTTATTATCATAAAATATGTGTTTGTTTTACCCAAAATTACAAATAGGTTTATGTTATGGTCTTTTGGTGAGGTATATTTGACAAATCTTCCCAAAGTTTAAATTTTAAGAGACTTTCTTAACTGAAAAATAACCTTAAATTATTCCATTGGGCCTTGGAATCCCTCAAGGATTTATTCTCTCTCCTTATAAAAGAAAAGTTTTAAAACTAATTAGGCCTATTTGAGATGTTTAATGTTACATGGGAAGCTTTGCAAAAATAATAATAATAATAATAATAAATAATAATAATAATAATAATAAAAGTTCTATTTGTGTACCTCTTTGCTTTCACTGGAAAGACTATGAATTTACTCTGACAGTAATGCCCCAGGTATGTGTAAATGGAAAAGTTCTACCTATTGTCTTATATACTAAAAGCAGATTTAAATGATGTTAAATTTCCTAGAGATTCCATTCTAATCCAATATGTGAATGATTTAGTTTAGGTCTAGGAAATTACTAGACTCCCAAAAGGACAAACTCTAATTCTGTTTACCCCAGATAAAATACTTTGGTTATCTAATATCTAAAGATGGGCTACTAATTAACCCTGGAAGCCTCAGGGGAATCCTGTTTTTTTTCCTCTTCTAAAAACAAGAAAACAGCTTAGAGGATTCCTGGGTTTGACTGGATATTGTTGCAGTTTAATTCCAAATTTTCATTAATGGCTCAGCCTCTATATGTCTTATTAAAATTAAATTGACCTGACCATCTTTTTATTCCTAGGAATGGTTTATAGGAAACTCCTTGATGATACTGATTTAATTTTGTTTACAGGTGGCCTTTGAAAGATAAACAGGAATGTTGCTGATCTGGATATTCAGTAACTTCCATGGTACACATAACCGAGAGTTCTTATATACCTGAATAAGATCTGCCCAACAAGCCTAGTTAAATATTCAACTTGGACTTCTCAACCGGCCAAAGATAAAATAGCCAACGTTTACGCTGATAATAGCTATGCTTTTGGTGTAGCTCAGAACTGTAGAATATTGTTGAAGCAGTGAGATTTCTTAATTTTCTCAGGGTGTTACCAGACGGGGCCTGGCCCTGACTGGGTCTGTTAATGGAGAAACCCAGTTCTTCTTGCTGACGCAGTAAAGAATTACGGATCAGCAAGTCTGTTAGCATGTAAGCAGGGTTTATTAGTGATACATTCTCATAGAACAGAACAGGCCTTGCTGAGGTGGGGGGGAAAGGCAAGAGCATGGGTGACAAAAATCAGGGGCAGCAAGAGCAGGGTGGCAAGAACATCAAGTCCTTTGTTCTGAGGATTATATAGTTGCCAGGATGTGGGTGAAGAAGTTACATATTGATTCATGGGTAAAGGTGGTGCCAGCTTCCCTGGGGGGTCTTATACACCCCTGTACAAACTTAGGTATATGTGGGGGTCTATTAGACCAAATCCTTGTCTTGCTCCAGACCACATTTGTTCATCTTGTTGTAAAATACGCACATGGCAGGAGGCAGTTAATTAAAGTTGAGTCAGTTACCCAAAGTTATTTATAGGTTCTTTCTGTTCATATAAGGGACTCTTGTAAAACAGATAGTGACCAGAGAGAGGCAATTAACCAAAGTTGTTTTATGGGCTTCTTCTTTGGTTGCTATGGGCCCCCTCCCATCTTCCAGGCCTTGGGTCGAATACACAATTTCAAAGGCTTTCTTTCCAAGATAGTGGAAATGATTCATAGAATTTCAAGGACTGCCCTCTTCCCGTGTCAGTGTGGGGTTTCCTGTGATGTTGGAACACCTGGCAATATTATCAAATCAGGCTCAGGACTGCAGAGTCAGTGGGTGAGACATGTCTCCTTCCTCCTCCCTGCCTTGGTTTACTATCCATCCTGCTTAAGTGATAAGAGGCATTTCCTGCCCTGGCTGGTGTGGCTCAGCGGATTGAGTGCTGGCCTGCAAACTGGAGGGTCGAAAGTTCGATTCCCACTCAGGGCACATGCCTGGGTTGTGGGCCAGGTCCCTGGTAGGGGGAACATGAGAGGCAACCACACATTGATGTTTCTCTCCCTCTCTTTCTCCCTCCCTTCCCCTCTCTCTAAAAATAAATAAAATCTTTTTCGTTTTTTTTAAAAAAGGTGTTTCCTGGCAACCAGGATGGTAGACGCTGACCAGCAACAACAGCACAGTCTCAGAGTTCTTCCTATGCCATCTCTTGCCTCAGGTCTACCTAGAGCCAGCTGTAATATGTAGGTTCTTGACCTCCTGTAGGAAAGAGTTTACAACACAAGTCCAGGTGACTGGAGGATACAGGTTCAAGGGATTAGCCTGGGACAAGCAACCAGCTGCCAATTACCTTAGGGCAGAGGTGTCCAACTTGTGACCCACATGCCGCATATGGCTCAGGATGGCTATGAATATGGCCTAACAGAAAATCATAAATTTACTTAAAGCATTATGAGATTTTTTCGTGTGTGATTACCTGTCACAAAGTATTTAACATGTGACCCAAGACAACTTTTCTTCCAGTGTGACCCAGAGACACCAAACGGTTGTACACCCCTGCCTTGAGTTTAGGAGATGTATGCCCATGAAGAAAGAAGTGGAGGGTGGGGAGGAATAGGTAAAATGGTGCCAGCTACTCCCCAGAGGGAGAGCATGCATGCGCTGGGTCCCTTGTCTTGATGCAGGTGAGACTCTTAGGGGAGGTCTCAGGGGAGGGTTTCAGTAGAATACTCATCAGTTCTCCAGGTGTGCCCTTTTAGGGTCATGATTTCCACTGATTGGTCAGGGCAGGGCAGGGTGTCCTTAGTCATCGCAGTTGGTCCTCCTGTTGCCTACCTCGTTTTGCTGCTTTTCTGGGCTTGGAGCTGAAATACAACTGAGGTGTAGATGTTACCTCCAGAGAGGAAAGGCTGGGGGAGGAAAGGTTACTCTGGGGGTGAGGTCCTTGTTTTCCCAGTTTTGTCCCCTGCCAGGCACTCAGGCTTTCCTTTCTGCCCTGGTGACCATCTGTACCTGGCTGTAAATTACTTGGGCATAGTGTTCAGCTATCTGTCTCAATTTCCCTATTCCACTTGCCAAGGGCTTTTCCTAGCTTCTTACTATCTTGTCTCAAGAGTAACCCATAAAGATTGAAAAGTGGGTTGCAAAATTATTAGATGTCATACAGAAATTTAAACAATTGGCAATTATCAAAATTCCAGGGCTTTCTAAAGCTGCCACCATGTAAGCAAAAGGAAATTATTTAGCCAATGCTGTACCTAGACATGCAGCATTAAACAGTAAAATTTTCCAGACCCGAGAATGCTCCTTGCTTCTTTCTAAGTCAGTAAGAGGCCCTCTTTTATAGTTCCGATGGAGAGCTTCAGAGGGAAAGAGAACACAGCAACAAAACGGGGAAGCTTTGTCCCAGGCAAACAGAAATGGCTTGGCTCCAATTAGAAACCACTCTTACCTGTAGGAGCTTAATTACCTATCCTGTACTTTAACATGTACATGAGCTAAAATTAGAGTCCTAAAAGATGCTCATGGAGTAAACAATATTACTGGAAAACTTCTGTTGCAGCTCATAAAGTATGCAGAAAATATTCTACCTGTTTAAAATATAAACCCAGGAAAATCATTCCACAGGTCCCAAGGACATTTCCCATTTCCTTTAGGTCCATTTGGGGTATGGTAATTGGATTTTATCCAAATGCTACCAAATCAAGAATATTTTAAAAATGTATTACTTATGATTTTGTAGGGGTTGAGGCATTCCATAGCAGGAGAGCAAGAGATAATGGTAAATAAACTATTAAAATATATTTTTATATATATTTATAAAAATGTATATTTAATTAATTTCCAATTTGGGAATTCCCTCTGTGTTAGTGACTGAGGGACTAATTTTATTAGACAAATGATTCAGAGCAATCCATTTGTAATAGTTGGCTCTTCTACAGCATTTTCATTTTGCCTATCATCCCCAGTTCTCTGGATTGGTAGAACACACAACTGATATAATTAAAACTCAGCTAGTAAATATTCAGAAGATTTTAATCTCTCTTTGCCAAAAGCTCTCCTTATAGTACTCCTCAACCTAAATCTATGATAAATATAACCTTTCTTCTTATGAAAATAGCCATCAGCCACCCTATGAATCTAGATGATGGGACATATAAATCAACTCTACTAGAAGAAGACATTCTACATTGTTATCGATGTCTCATTAACCAGCTTATCAGAACTTATAAATTAGTAACACTTCACATAGTGTGCTCCCAGGAGATGAAGACTTCAAAGACCGTGACTTACAACCAGAAGATTTTTGTCCGTTGGAAAAGACATCAATTAAAGTTTCTCTCCCCATTGTTGGAAGGGACCTTAAACAGAGGCCTCATCACAAATGGACATCAGTCCCTGTCTCTGACACTTGCCTGCACTTACAGTGGAGATAAGAGACTTCTGAAGTTGAGAAGTCATTGACCCCATAGACAGCTTTCCCAAAACTATAATAAGTCTTATACACCTACAAATTAATGTTAAACTTTTAATTTTTTAAAATTTAATCTTTATTGTACTTTTTTCAATTACTATTCAGGTCCTTTAAAACTTCCTCCTCCCAGCAATCACCACACTGTTGGCCATGTCCATGAGTCCTTTTTCCTTTTTGCTCGATCTCTCCACACCCTAACCTCCATCTATGAGTCTGTCCCCATTTTCCTTGATAGATCAGTTTGCCCATTAGATTCCACATATGAGTGAAATCTTATGGTATGTGTCTTCCTCTGGCTTATATCACTTAACATAATGTTCTCCAGAACATTCATACTGTTGCAAGTGTAAAATTTTTATTTTTTTAACAGCTGGATAAATATGTAAATATCCCATAGTTTTATCCATTCATCTACTGATGGACATTTGGGCTGCTTTCATATCTCAGTGATTGTAAAAGGCAAAAGAGTTATACAATCTGAAAAGAAACCAGAGTATATATCTTGATGATTGTAAGTGACACTGCAATGTACATAGAGGTGCATATATTCTCTTGAATTAGTGTTTCAGGTTTCTTTGGATAAATTCCGAGAAGTGGGATAGCTGGGTAGAAAGGCAGATCCATTTTTAATTTTTTGAGGTAACTCCATACTGCTTTTCACAGTAGGGTACCAATCTGCATTCCCACCAATGGTGCAGAGGGGTTCCCCTTTCACCATATCCTTGCCAATACTTTGTTGTTTATCGATTTATTGATAATAGCCATTCTGACAGATGTGAGATGATATCTCATTGTGGTTTTAATTTGCATTTCTCTGATGATTGGTCACACAGAGTATCTTTTCATATGTATACTGGCCATCCATATGTTTTCTTTGGAGAAGTGTCTATTCGGGTCCTTTGCCCATTTTAAAGTGAATTGTTTGTTTTTTTGGTGTTAAGTTTTATAGGTTCTTTATAATTTTGGATATTAACCCCCTATCACATGTATTGGTGAATATGTTCTCCCATTCTGTGGGTTGTCTTTTTATTATGTTGATGATTTCCTTTGCTGTGTAAAAAAATTTAGTTTGATGTAGTCCCATTTGTTCATTTTTTTCTTTTGTTTCCCTTGCCTGGGGAGATATATCTGATAAACTATTGCTATAAGCAATGCCCAAGATTTTGCTGCCCAAGTTTTCTTCTAGGATTTTTATGGTTTCGGGTCTAACATTTAAGTCTTTGATCCATTTTGAATTTATTCCTATGTATGGTATAAGAAGGTGGTCTAGTTTAATTTTCTGCATGTGTCTGTCCAATTTTCCCAACATCATTTATTGAATAAGCTATCTTTAGCTCATTGTATATACTTGCTTCCTCTGTCAAATATTAAATGACTATAAAGGTGTGGGTTTATTTCTGGGCCCTCTACTCTGTTCCATTGATTTATGTGTCTGCTTTTATGCCATTACCATGCTGTTTCAATTACTATGGACTTATAGTATAGTTTGATATTAGGCAGCATGATTCCTCCAACTTTGTTCTTTTTCAGGATTGATGTTGCCCTGTGGGGCCTTTTGTGGCTCCATGTAAATTTTTGAAATATTTGTTCTAGTTCTGTGAAATACACCATTGGAATCTTGATAGGAATCCTATTGAATCTATAGATTGCTTTGGATAGTATGGACATGTCAATGGAGTTAATTCTTCCTATCTATGAACATGGTATGTGCTTCCACTTATATGTGTCGTCTTCAATTTCTTTCTTCAGTGTCTTATAATTTTCTGTATACAGGTATTTTATATCTTGGTTAGATTTATTCCTAGGTATTTTATTCTTTTTGAAGCAATCATGAATGGAATTGTTTTCTTCATTTCCCTTTCTGTTAGTTCATCATTGGCATATAAAAATACAACTGATTTCTGGGTATTAATTTTGTGTCCTGCTACTTTGTTGAACTCATTTATCAGTTCTAGTAGTTTCTTGATGGGATCTTTGGGGTTCTCTATGTACAGTATCATGTCATCTGCGAATAATGACAGTTTTACTTCTTCCTTTCCAGTTTGGGTGTATTTTATTTCTTCTTCTTGTCTGATTGCTGTGGCTAGGAGTTCTACTACTGTGTTGAATAAGAGTAGTGAAAGAGGACATCCCTGTCTTGTTCCTGATCTTAAGAGAAAAACTTGTAGTTTTTGCCTGTTGAGTATGAACCTGGCAGTGGGTTTGTGATATATGGCCTTTATTATGTTTAGGTATGTTCCCTCTAATCCCCACTTTGCTGTGAGTTTTGATCATAAATGGGTGCTGGATTTTATCAAATGCTTTTTCTGCATCTATTGATAAAATCATGTGGTTTTCATCCTTCATTTTGTTTATGTGGTGTATCATAATTACTGATTTGTGAGTGTTGTACCAAACTTGCATTCCCAGAATAAATCCCACCTGGCCATTATGTATGATATTCTTGATGCATTGTCATATTCAGTTAGCTAATATTTTGTTGAGAGTTTTAGCGTCTATGTTCAGCAGGGATATTGGTCTATAATTTTCTGCCTTTGTAGTGTCTTTATCTGGTTTTGGAATTAGGATAATGCTGGCCTTGTAAAATGAGTTTGGGGGCCTTCCTTCCTCTTGAATTTTATGAAATAATTTGAGAAAGAGTGGTGTTAATTCTCAGAATATTTGGTAAGATTCATCTATGAAGTCATCCAGCCCAGGGTTTTTGTTTGTTGGGAGTTTTATGATTACTGCTTCAGTTTCGCTACCTATAAGATTCTCTGATTCTTCCTGATTTAGTTTTGAAAGACTGTATGTTTCTAGGAATTTATCCATTTCATCTAGGTTGTCCAGTCTGTTGGCATATAATTGTTCATAATATTTTCTTACAATCTTTTGTATTTCTTTGGTGTCAGTTATTATTTCTTCTCTTTTGCATTTGATTTTATTTATTTAGGTCCTCTCTCTTTTTCTCTTGATGAGTCTGGTTAAAGGTTTGTCAATCTTGCTTATCTTTTCAAAGAACCAGCTCTTGGATTCATGATTTTTGTATCATTTTTTTAGACTCTATTTCTTTGATTTCTGCTCTGATCTTACTATTTCTTTTCTTCTGCTCACTTTGGCTTCATTTGTTATTCTTTTTCAAGTTCTTTTAATTGTGAAGTTAGATTGTCTATTTGAGCTTTTTCTTGTTTTTTAAAAATTTTGTTTCTTTTTCCCTTTTTCTTTTTGAGATGGGCCTATAATGCTATGACTTTATCTCTTAGGATTGCTTTCCCTGTATTCTAAAGATCTTGGATTGTTGTTCTCATTTTCATGTGTTTCAAGGTATCTTTTTTTTTTCTCCCTTGATATCATTGTTGACCCATTCATTGTTTAATAACATTTTCTTTAACTTCCATGTCTTCGTGTGTTTTTCACTGTCCTTGTGATTGATTTCTAGTTTCATAGCATTGTGGTCACAGAAGATGCTTAATATGATTTCAATTTTCTTAAAATTATTGTGACTTGTTTTGTGTCCCAACATGTGGTCTATCTTAGAAAACATTTCATGTGCAGTTGAAAAGTGTGTATATTCTGCTTTGGGATGAAATACTCTGAAGATATCAATTAAATCCATTTGATCTGGTGTGTCAATTAAGGCTGCTGTATCCTTGTTGATTTTCTGCCTGGAGGATCTATCCACTGAAGTCAATGGCATGTTAATATCCCTGACCGTGACTGTATTTCTGTTGATCTCTCCCTTTATGCCCTTTATATGATTTGCTTCACATATATAGTTGCTCTTATGTTGGGTGTGTAAATGTTTACTAGGGTTATATCCGTTGTTGGATTGTTGCCTTTATCATTACGTAGTGTCCTTCTTTGTCTCTTACTATAGCCTTGGTTTTGAAGTCTATTTTTTCAGATATAAGCAAAGCTACCCCTGCTTCTTTTCCCTTTCTATTTTCATGAAATATCATTTTCCCATCCTTTACTTTTTGTCTGTGTGTTTTTTAATTTGAGATGGGTCTTGTGGAGGCAGAGTATATATGGATTTTTTAAATCCTTTCAGCTACCCTATGTCTCTTTGTTGGAGCATTGAAGCCGTTTACATTTAAGGTGATTATTGATAGATACATATTTAGTGCCATTTTATTGTTAGACTATTATCCTTTTTTCTTTTTTCTTTCTCTTTTTCTTCTTTAAGCAAGCCCTGTAACATTTGCTGCTATGCTAGTTTGGTGTTAACAAACTCCTTTAGCTTTTTCTTGTCTGGAAAGCTCCTTATTTCTCCTTTGATTTTAAATAATAGCCTTGATGGATAAAGTAGCCTTGGTTATAGGTCCTTGCTTTTTATCATCTTGAATATTTCACAGCACACCCTTCTGGCCTGAAATGTTTCTGTTGAGAAATCAGATGACAGTGTAATTGGTACTCCCTTGTATATAACTACCTGCTTTTCTCTTACTATTTTAAGATTCTCTCCTTGCCTTGCCATTTTAATTATGATGTGTCTGGGTGTAGGCCTCTTTGGGTCCAACTTCTTTGGGATTCTCTGAGCTTCTTGTACTTGTGTGTCTTTTTCCTTTATCAGATTAAGGAAGTTTTCAGTCATTATTTCCTCAAATAGGTTCTCAATCTTATTGCTCTCTTCTCCTTATGGTACTCCGGTGATGCTGATGTCGTTCCACTTCATGTTGTCACAAATGTTTCTTAAACTCTCCTCACTTTTTAAAATTCTTTTTTCTTTTTTCCTCTCTGTCTCGGTGTATTTTCTCCCTTGTGTTCAAAATCGCTGATTGGATCCTCTGCTTCATCTAACCTACTGTTTATTCCTTCCAGTACATCATTTATTTCGGATATTGCATTCTTTATTTCTGACTGATCCTTTTTTATAGTTTCTATATCTTTTTTCATGCTGTTGAGTATCCTTATAATCATTATTCTAAACTCTGTATCTGATAAATTGCTTGCCTCCATTTCATCTAGTGCTTCTGGGGAATTTTTGGGGGTCTGTTTCTTTGTCTGCCCATTTTGGATGCTTCTTTATATTTTCCACCTTAGTTGTTAAATTGATCAGTGCTATAGCCTCAGGTTGTAAGCAGCAGCCCAGCTTAAGCACCACAGGGTAGTGCAGAATAATTCCTGTGGGTGGGGCATTTGCTACCCCTCAAGCTAATGCCACCTGGCGAGGAGCGCTTTGCCTGAGAAAGATGGCCTCTGAAGTATGGACAATGATGCAGTACAGGGATCTTGGTTGCTGTTCCTTCAGTTCTCTCCCCAGAGCCCCACCTCAGACTCTCCTCAAGTATCTCTAGTCCACTCTACCCTCCCTCTGCTGGGTAAACCCAAGGTAAGTGGCTGCAAATGAATTTTGTGCATTGGCCCTTTAAGAGGCTCTCTGCACCTCCAACCATCTTTCCTTGGCAGATAGAAATCCTGCTGCTTTTCTCACTTGGGTGTTATGTGGGTTCCTTTCTGGCTCTGGTGCTAAGCTGGGGAACTCATCTTGGGGTTTAGACCTCACACTTCTCAGATGGAACCCCCCAGCCGGCCACTGAAATATCCCTCCAGAACTTCAGCTGCCCTTCCTTGGGAGCCCAGCCAGCCCTCTCACACACACACCCTGCACTCTTTACCAGTCTCACTGTGGTGAAGTGGTTTCTTCTGTCTGTCCTTAGTTATAAAGCTTATTCTCTCCAGCTGGTGCTCTGTTGGTGATTTCTCTACAGTTTAGTTGTAATTCTGGATTGGTCCTGGAAGGAGGTTAGTGTAGCTTCCACTTACTCCTCTGCCATCTTGGACCTTCTGTATTCATTTTCCCACATGGGCTGGATCAGGTACTTTCTCAACCCAAATCTCTGCACACTGCATGAGGTTCCATTCCCCCAGCCAATCCCTCCTTTTCCTCAGGCTAAACCGACAGAGGTCTTCAATACAGCTTCTCCCCCTGCTGCTGTTCTGACCTCTATGGTGCATTTGCCTGCCTTTCCCCTGGTCCAACCCCCAGTCAGGTACCGGAAGAGGGTAGGAGGGCTTTTCCCGCATCCGATTGTCTCACTAGTCTTGCGTATGTTCAGTGCAATGCTTCCTCCTGTTGCCTTCTGGCCCAGGGGTGAGGGATCTGCCACCAGGGTATTGGTATCAACATCACCCGTTTCACCTGACATTCCTTAAAATACAGAGAAATATATATTAAGAATAATTTCCAAATGCTACTATTTGGCTGAGATTTTGAATTTAAACTGTATTTGCTGGTCTGTTTGGTTTAGACAAATGTTTAAGACTAGAGTCACAGTTTCCACTCTGAGCAAGGAGTACAAGGGGCTGGGTTGGGGTTATCTAAGTCTGAAACCATGTTCCTCCCTGATCCTCTGAAAAGTCTGCTAAACTTGTTTGGCCTCCCCATCTTGCAAATCAATGCCCTCCTCACCAACTTGCCAGTCATTCCAACTCACAGCTGACCTCTATGGGCCCATCTCAGTCCCCACTGTGTTGTAGATTTTCCATCTCTAACCTCCTAAACTCAACTACCAGCCCCTACCCATGCTGTCTGACACTTGCACCGTAGGACAAGCTGCTCTGAGGTGAAACTTCACAGAAGCAAACTCATAAAATTGGGGCTAATCTTCCCTTGGCGATAATGCTTCTTTTCCCAAATTACTGCAGCATAAAATGTTGTTTATTCTTTTCCCAAATAGTGATTCTGGAAGCACTTCCTGTTAGTGGCTTGCTAAGGTCGTATTTCTTGATTAGGCCAACCCTCTAACTCATGTTTCACCTCCACTGTGAGCAGTGACCTACATTTCTCCAATAGCATCTCAGGACACAGGGGTGCCAGGCATGAGCTGGAGGCTTTTAATGCAGAAAGAATCTTCACTGGCAGGAATGCCACCTGTGTAGAGGGGAAATTTTGGTTTAAATTTTTTCTTTTAAAATCCAAGGCATTCAACAAGAAATAAACCTCACTGAGTCTGCATGCCTGCCTTTGGGAGAAAAAAAAAGTTTGGTTTTGCTTTCCCTTTTAAAATCTGATACTGTGAACCACCTCTCTATTCACAATTCATTACCTTCTAAGGCCTACTTTGCTCTAGGTATTGTGTGAGGTGTATGATGCTGCTTTGAGGAATCTCCCATTTAATTAGGAAGAGGAGACAAACAGAGGGAGATGTGGCAACAACCTATAGAAGATAAATTACACATCAGAGTGAGGAATGGTAGAGCAAGAGGAAATCCACAAAAGAGTGCTAAACAGAGACATCACATTCTTACTATGCAATGGTGGCGTCATGATGGTTTAAGACGAACATCCAAGGGGTGGCCCACCTCAGGCTATAATATTAAAACTGTGTCCAGAAGCTGGGTCAGAGGTCAAACTCATTGCTTCAGCTGGGTGGTGATGAGATTTGAGTCACCCCAGTGAAAAACTTAGAAACAACTAGAGGATGAGAGATGATTTTATGCACACATCAATCAAATTTTGTTTACTGGCACACCCTGGAGATACTGCAGGTTTGCTTCCAGATTACTACAATAAAGTGAGTCATAATCTTTTTGCTGGTGGGGGGTCATCCCTTCCATTTGTAAAAAATGCAACATCTATGAAGCACAATAAAGCAAAGCACAATAAAATGAGATATACCTGTTATTTTTTTCTAAGTGCAGTTACTTCATAGAATCAATCAATTAATTAGCTGACATTTCATTGATGATTGGAGTGCAGAACAAGGGGGTGCCTGCTTTAATGAAATGTGGCTGAATATGGCTGAGACTTCTCAGGAAGGATTCACTTAAGGCCCAATATCCCCAGGCATTTGGAGCAGCCTGGTTTGGGGGATTGGTATTGCAGCTGAGAGAAAGTGAACTGGGAGAGTTCTGTGAGGTTCTGAGAACTCAGACATGACTGGGGGCCTCTATTCTGAGACAATATTTCCTGACATTTGTGCCTTGTATCTTCAAAATGCTAGTCCTGAGAGACGTATTGAAAAAAAGAAAAAAGAAGAAGAAGGAAAAGATCTAGGGTCTAATAAGTAGGTCTGCTGTGTCACAAGGAATTCCACCTTCTAGACTCAGGCTTATTAAGATGAAAGGCTGACTTTTCTTATAAAATCCAAAGGCTCATAAAAACAAAGTTAACATAGGAAGCTGAAATCATTTTCAGGTTGCAATTCAAATGTCCACTCTACAGAGCTATGAAATTATACAGTTCTTAAAGCAAGCATAAAGGACAAAATGTTCAAAGGCATTTGTTGGGCTCTGACCTAGGCCTGGGGGCCGCATGAGGTGGGAGGAAGGTATGAAGCTGTGATACAGGGAATCTCAGGCTCAGAGTGACAGCCCCTCCTCCACCCAGTGGAAGAGAAGCGTGAGCCTGGTTTCTCCTCCTGGAGTCCTGACCACCAACCAGGGCTGCTGCAGGGGTACAGGGGTTTGTCTTTATACAATTCTGACTAATAATGTATTCTAGGATTCCTGGGCCCTGTGTGAGGAAGAATGCTTTATAGACAAGGATCCAGAGTTATGGGCAGAGAGGAAGGTCCCATGGTACCCAGGTACTGTAACTTATTGTTGGCTCCAGGAACCATCTCTCCTCATTTTGATTGTCTTTTCAGCTAACCTCATGGCTCAGCTACCACAAGATAAAAGGTGGCAAACACACCTCCATTGTCTCTGAGATATTAGTGTGTGACAGCAAAACTACTGTTTAAAAGGGTGACCCAGAGGCATACCAAAGAGGTTAAGTTATATTTGATATTCACTTATTTCATGAATATTTCTCTGCCAAATGCTGCACTAGGATTTTAAAGCAAATCTTATGTTATCCACTTAGAACCCACAGATTTTCAACAAGAGTTGTTAAAGTTTCTAATGTTAACATTTGCTAGTCTTTTGGAGTATCCCTGACACTGATGACTGCTTTTGCGTTACTAAAACCAGCTTTGGACATGATGCCTTATCTTGGTAAGAGCCTCTGACTGCAGATTGATTGAGCAATCTATATGAGGCCCCTCTTTTGGGGAAAATAACACACAATAAGAATTTAGGTGTGAATTCTTTTTTTAGCTCACCACTAAGATCATTCAAATGTGATAATGATATTTGTTCTAAAAGTTGGGAAGTATGGAAACCATGGAGATGAAAGATGTAATGAGAAATACAGTTGTATTGCTTAGAGACTGCCTAATGCATCTAGTTGCCAACCTGAGGGGCTAAATTTGGAATGTGGGAACAAAACCCACACACTAAAGGAAGCTTGTTCCTTCCCTTGATCTGTGGGATGAAATGGGCCACGTGGAAGTGAAATAAGCAGAATTGCAAGTGGAGGCTAGTGCGCAGGGTGTTCTGGTTTTCAGTCTACTATGTTATCTTGGCACATCTCCTCTTCAGGCCTGAGTTTACTCAACTGTAAAATGAGGGATGTCCCAGCTCTTTTTTAAGCCTAAGAATACTCAGGACCTGGGGAATGTCTTTGTTTGTGTGAAAATTTTTCTTAGAAGACAAATCATTAAAATGGCTGAAAGCCACTGCCATTCTGGATGTGGGGTGGGGGACTAGGTGCTTTTCCCTCCCACTTCCCATCCAGTGCCCTGAGTGGAGAAGGACCAGTCCCTGGGCAAGTAGAACCCGAAACCCCATGGAGGCGAGGAGCACGGCCTCCACAGATCCCAAAACTGCTTTGCTGTAAGTTCCTGAGCTCATGGCAAAGCGTCCCAAAGTGAATGTCTCACACAGGGCTGTCAAGGTGCTCACAGATCCTGCGGGGTGGGATTTGGCTGGGAGGGCCTGGGAGGGTGGCAGCCTGGAGAGGGCTGTAGGAGTTCTGAGATTGCCCTCTGTATTGTTTCCATCTGGCTGTTCCTGAGTTGTTTCTTTTATAATCAGCTAGCCACAGTAATGAATGCACGTTCCTGAGTTCTGTGAATCATGTTAGCAAATGATCAAACTTAAGAAGGGGATGGTGGGAACCCCAGAAATTTATAAGTGGTTGATCAGTACAAATGACAACCTGGAACTCGAGACTGGTGTCTGAGGTGGCTCAGTTTTGTGGGGCTGAGCCCTTTACCTGTGGGGTCTACACTAACTCCAGGACACCCAGCTGGTGCAAGAGTTGGAAAAGACACCACGCATTTGGTGTCAGAAGTGTAAGGTCCCCACAGGTTTTCTCAGCTTGTAAAAGGGTAAGTGGAGAGGTGGGGCATTTCTCAAAGAACTTGAGTGTAGGCATGACCTGCACGACTCCTCTATGTCAGACTCTCCACTCCTCCATCGGTCCCACCCCTCACCTTTTTTATTGTGCAGCCCAACCTAGACAAATCATTAAATCAGGTCATCTGGAGGCCTTGTGAAAGTGGAGGTTTGATCCAGCAGGTCAGGGGTAGAGTCTGGAACTGCATTTCTAGCTAGCTGCTTGGAGGTGTCACTCCAAGTGATGAGGCTCTGGTCCCTCAGACTCACAGATGTTAATGTAAACCTTAGTGGCAGATTCCTCTTGCCTCTTTCCTAGCCTGCGATCTTTGCAGAACATTTTAACTAGTGCCCTTCTGTGTTATCACCTCACAGAAGCAAAACCATGCTGTAGGTAAAAACCATGCACTGGAAGTTATTTTCATCACTGAGAACAACTTTGGTCAACGTACTAATAAAACTGGGTGGACTGTGCGGGGTTTTGCACAGTGCGAGCAATGGGCAAGAGTTCCATGCTATGTGGAGCAAATGGAAGCACTGCAAAAGCAGTGGTTTGGGATCAGGGAAGGGGGGAGTTGGGTGATGACAGACATGGTCCCAGACTGGGCCGGCCATGTAAAACTTCGTGGAGGAAATGGGTGCAGAGTTGGTAAGAAGGCCGGTGGAGCAGAGCCAGGGACCTGGGTTTTGGCATGTGCTCTGTCACATGGGCTAAGAGGCTAGAGTACTCTCCCAGACACCTCTGCAAGTCTCCGGTTCTCGTCAGTCAAGGGTGGATACTGATACCTGCCCAGCAGGCTTGGAAGGCTTGGAAGGCTTAGAAGGCTTGGAAGGGTACCTGTGTGGAGAAAAAGGTTTCTGCCATGAAAGTTTTTAGAAGGATTATCACTGAGAATGATGAAAGCACCAATGTCAGGAGTGAGTCCAAAGGGAGGTTGAGACCTGGAGGTGGCAGAGTGGACCTGGCGAGGATGTGTGGTCAGTAAAAACATAGGACTTCTAACTGGAGACAGGAGCATCTGAGCAGAGGTGACAGTAGACGGATGGATGAGATTATCCTTCCTGGTCCGTGAATGACAGAAGAACAGAGGAAATGACCATCTCTTAGAGATGGCTTCAAGGTCTGGGACACTCTTAAGTAAAACCAAGCTACACCACGGCAGCTTACAGGACAGGAACATGCCACCCCAAATGTGCCTTTTGGAGTAAGGGTTGTTTTGAGCTGGAGGAACAGGAGAATCAACAGGTGCAGGAAGACACTTTTGCAGAGTCTCTTATCTGACTAAAAGCAGAAACTTCTGAGAAATGATGCTTCCATAAGTCCCCTCTCCTGGGCAAGTTTTATGTCTGTGAAGAAGACAAACAGTCAGCTCCAAGATGGGTCTGCACAAACTTCACTCCCTTAGTGTCTTGTCACTTCTCTGCAAACCTTTTATTCTTCTGTGAAGATATGATATAAGCTCCCAGTTGTAACGAGCCCTTTGGGTAAGCCATCGCTGTCTCCAGTATGTGTGTGCTGCACGTTAATAAACTGCTCCTCTTGTCAATCTCTTTTGTTAGCTAATTTGTTGGGCCCCAGTCTGTGAAACTAAGATGGGTAGCCTGCAGGAGAACCTGGAAAGACTTTTTCTTTCCCCATTTGAACGATGGAGATTAATTTAGTCATTGATAGTTCAGACAGGAGATGGTCACAGAAGGTGCAGGAAAGAGAGGGATCCACCTGGTAAGGGGAGAGAGTACCTACTGGCATGTGCTCATCAAGAATCAGGGAGCCTGGAATCAAAGAGCAAGGCTTAAAGGGAGGGGAGCAACTTGGAAGGATGTGTGGTTGTGAATGAAGGGGCTTATAGAATAAATAGCTTTTGGTTCAGTGGGGGTTGGATCTGGCCCAGGATGTGGGTCTCAGCTCCAGGTAGGGCATGGCTGGCACCCACTCTACCTTGCCCACCCCTGTCTACAGGATTTGCCTGCACTCTAAGGTTGTTTTTTGATAGGTGAAGAATAGATTACTCCAGAAGTGCTGATTTGGTGAAGATCTATTAAAGTAGAGGGAAAAAGACTTACCCTTAGAGTGAAGTTTGGATGGAATGTTCATGTGTATTCATGAGCACATTTGAAATCTGAAAACTAACTATGAAACTGAATGCAGAGCCAGCTTCCAGTATGCAGACACTGAAAATCCCTGCTTTATCTTTTATTTTGTTTTATTTTATTTATTTTATTTTATCAATGCTGCAAGCTTTTGAAAATAAAAGGATCACATTCTGCCATATTTAAAAGCATGATCAAAGAAAAGCTATTTGCAGGCAAAAAAGAGAAACAATGAAGCCTCAGGTGTTCTTTGAGGAGCAGTTTAATGGTGGTGGTTTCACTGATTTATGTGACAGCTTGGATTTAGTGTGGGGTGTTGCACAAATACCTCATGTGACAGCCCAAAGGCGCCAAGGTCCCAGAAGCAGCCTGGGGTGAGGTCGACACTTCTAGTTGCTTTGAGGGGTTGGGAGGGAGGGGTCTTCTATTGAGCACAGTGCCATCTGGAGTGGGGAAAGTTGATGCTCATGTTCTTCTATTGATTTCCTTCATGTCTCAGTGACAGATTCTGTTTCCTCACACTGGCCACAACTGCGCTCTGGTCCCATGGGCTCTCCCGAGCCTTGTCCACCAAGAGGTTGTGTGTCTGTTCTTACCCCTTGAACCCTGAGAACTTTGGAACTGCTATAGGAGTGACCTCTGTGGTTAATGAGGCTGGGTTAGAAATGAACACAGATCCTGCCTGGGTCTCTCTTGGGACCCGTGCCTTGGGAGCCCTGGGCAACCACATTGCGGGGAAATCTGGGTCTCACTTCATGGGAGCAGCAGTCCTAGATGCCAATGTGGAGTTGAGATGCACCCACCCCCAGGCATAATTGAACCCTTGGAGTTTTGCTTCCCCACCCCCAACCCAGAGGGTTGTGTGTTGTTGTCATAATTGTGCTTTTATTTAAGGATATAATACACAAAGGATGCTATAAGAAACAGTTTTTTGGATCTCCAGTTACTTTTGCATTGTCTCTGAGCACATTATCTGTTACAGGGCTTCCTGAGCTTGATAGAGCCATAGAATAACTTTGGAGGATTTGTTAAAACATTCTGATGGGCTCCCCTCCAAAGATTTCAGATTTAGCAGTTGTAGAGTGAACTTGCCTTTCTAAAGAGTTCCCAGGTGATGCCAATGCCATTGGTCAGAGGATCTCACTTAAGATGTTTCAGGTTTTGCTGCCTTCTTAGGTCTGGCTCACTCTCTCCTTGTTAACAGTGGAACTATGCACCTATATTTCTCTTTTCCCTCTTCTTGCCAGGAGCTAAATGTGTGGCTCAACTCTTTCATCTATGACCCCAAATTCATGTCCACTTACAATCTCAGAATGTGATCTTATTTGGAAATAGGGTATTTGCAGGTGTACTTAGTTAGGGATCTTCTTATAAGAAGAGGAGAGGGCACAGAGACACATGCACACAGAATAGAAGCCATGTTAAAACAGAGGCAAATATTGGAGTGATGCAGGTACAAACTAAAGAATGCCTGGAGCCACCAAAAGCTGAAAAGAAGACTTCCCTGGAGATTTTGGAGAGAGCGTGGCCCTTCCAATACCATGTTTCAGACTTTTGGCCCCCCAAACTGGGAGAGAGTAGGTCTGTTTTTTTAAGCCACTCAATTTGTAAACTCTCTCATTCTCACTCTCTCTCAATCAATCTCTCATCTATACACACTTTCATTATATGTTTTTGGAACCATTTCAGGGTAAGTCAAAGACAACATGCTACCTCAGTCCTAAGAATTTTTGTGTTTTTAAAGAATGATGGAGACATATCAGAAGGGAACACCACCAAATCTGGAATGATCGAACATCAGAATAATTAATAACAATAATGGATTACAACTTACTGACGTGGAGAAATGCATACTAAGAAATACTGTGAGAAGAATGATGCAGTGAGGACATCATCAGTGGTGCTCAAACAAGGGCATGAATGTTATTGATGAATACTAATTACTAAGGACAAAGTGATGGCTTTACAAAACAGAAACCTGGTAGAAACTGCATTCACCAAGTGATCAAAGTTAACATCACCAGAATAAGGACAAACTGATACCACAAATCTCCTGAGAATGGCAAAATATCTCTTTGAGAGTATTCCTTCTAAAGCCTAATTATGAGAAAACATCCGATAAACCCAAATGGGGGACATTGTACAAAATAATTGTAAATTAAAAATCACAAGGTCATGAAACACTAAGGCTGAGGAACTGTCCCAAATTAATGGAGACCGAAGGGACCTGAAACTAAATGCATTGTATAATCCTGGATTTGAACACAGACCAGGAAAAAAAAATAAAAGGACCATGAAGGACATTATTGGGACAATTGATAATAAGTAAAATCTTTATTTATTTTATTTGACAAAATGTTTTTTTATTGTTGTTCAAGTATAGTTGCATCTGTTTTCCCGCCACCGATTTCCCCTGCCTCACCCTCAATCCTTCTCCCCTTTGGCTTCAGTCATGGGTTTTTTATATATATCCCTTCAGGACCCTTCCACTTCTTTTTCCCCATATTCCCCAACCCCTCCCCTCTGCTTACTGTCAGTTTGTTCTTTATTTCAATATATTTTGCTTGTTTGTTTGTTTTGTTGATTAGGTACCACGTATAGATGAGATCATATGGTATTTGCCTTTCACCACCTGGCTTACATCACTTAGCATAATAATCTCCAGTTCTATCCATGCTGTCACAAAGAGTAGTAACTCCTTATTCCTTTCTGCTGTGAAGTATTACATTGTGTAAATGTACCATGGTTTTTGGATCCACTCATTTATTCTTGGGCACTTAGGTTGCTTCCAATTCTTGGCTATTGTAAATTTTGCTGCTATAAACATTGGGGT
>PVJD01011506.1:0-45829 GCA_004026545.1 Mormoops blainvillei
GAGCATGAATAAGGTCAGAGAGGAATCACATTATTTGGAAAGCTTTTTACTCATTTAGTGCCCTTCTTTCCACTCTCATTCTCTACAGGCTATCAGAGCTGAAAATCAGGTTCACTCGGAAGCTGAGACCATCAGAGTGAAGTTCAGAATTAGGAGGGAGCTCAGGGGCCATGAGTGACTTCAGAGAGGCCTCTGTCCTGGTCTACACTGCACCAGCCTGGAGGTGTGGAGGCTAAGGCCCAGGGCGGAGAGCTCAGCAAGGTGCTCCCAGCCCCACTTCCAACCCCAGTGGCCCGGCCCAACTTTTATTCTCTTTCGAGGTACATCTCTCCCCTTTCATCCCCCCACTAGCCTAACCCAGAGTGGCCCTGAGGGACATCTTCAAACCGTACGCTGTCATCAGGTGCCCCTTCATATGAAGCACCAGTGAGGACACACCACTTCTCGGGTATCCTTCCCAATGCCATGTCATCTCAGTCTAACCACTTAAAATGTCAGATATTGAGTCTCAAACTGAGAGGCATTAGTAAAATAACTGGCCAATACTCTTCAAAAGTGTCAAGGTCCTGAAAGGCAAGGAAAACTTAGGTACTATCATGGACTGGAGGATAATTCGAAGACGTGACTACTAAGTGCAAAGTAGGATACTAGATTGGATCTTTTAACAGAAAAAGGATATTAGTGAAAAAACTGGTGAAATACGAAAGTAGGTCCTATACTTTAGCTAATGGTATTATATAAGGTTAACATCTTAGCTTCAGTCAACGCTCTATGGTTATGTAAAATGCTAACATATGGAGAGGCTGCATGAGGGTATATGGGGGCTTTGTACTGTGTTTTCCAACTCTTGGAACTATCTCAACATTTTAAAAACTAACTTAAAAATACAGAGGACAACATATTATGAGGAAGGAAGGAAGATTAGAATTTAAAGGAGATATCTGGGAAATTTCAATAATGCTAATTCCTCAGGAGATGAAAGTTATTTATTTGAAACCCTTCTGATTCACATATTCCGAAGGCGACTTAACACAGTAGCTAACAACCTGGACTTTAGGATCAGGTGTATCTTAGTTTAAAACCCGATGTTACCAGTTCATAGCTATGTGTCTAATGTTACATTACTTAGTCTCTCTTTAACTCAGTAAAATAGGGGTGTGAATAGTATCAACTTCCTAGAATTGTTCCGGGGATTAAATGGAGTAACGCACGTAAAGCTCTTAGCACATGTCTAGCATCTAAAAAGCACTTAATAAATGAAAGCCGTTATTATTATCACAGAAACTGGCATTATTCACTCTAAAAATTTCCAAAGTTTATGCCTTCCTTTCACTTGGGAACATTAATAATCCCTCCATTCCATTCAGCCTTACCGAAATCTGACCCATCCTCCAAGTGCTGACGGAATCTCAATGCCTTTATAAACCTGTAAGTTCCCCACCCCCCAAATCTGCATATAATTTATATAGTATATAGCTATCATTCACTATTATTTTATGTGTGGCAGTCACGTCCCATCAATTAGATTATAAGATACTTGATGGTAAAGACCACCTTGCTTCTTCTTATATTGTCCTTGGTATCAATGTTGAGCACACAGTAGGCATTCGAAAGAGCAAGGTAGTCTATGATTATGCGATTTTTAAATTTTCTAGGGGAATCTGGCGACCCCATGGATTTAATCACTGAAACGTTAGAGGCCTGTCAAAACAGGGCCAGAAGAGTTATACATATCCTTAAAATCTCTTTTAAAAAAGAAATAAAAGCCTTTCAGAATTCTCTTTACCCCGAATGCAAACTAGATTCTTCACTACTCTCTCTGGGGTCTATATCATGCGTTTCTGTCTCATAAAGAAGAACAATAAAAAAGAAATTAGGGCAGGAAAGAGTAACGGGTGAGTAAATGGGGACAACTCTAATTGAACAACAATTTCAAAAAAGAAAAAATAAAAACAAATGAAAAAAAGAAGACACTTTAAAATACAGTTAGTCTCTCTGAGACTTCCACAGACACATTTCTTTGGCTGAAATGCATTTGTTCAGGAAATTAACCCAAAATTCCTAATAGCTTCCACATTAAGATACCATGACCACACACAACACCAAGAAGAGCACATCATTTCTTTCAACGATTCCTGTATGTAGCATTATGTTTTCTTAATTGGTCCTAAGAGTGTATTGTTTTAACTGATTTTCATAAAAACTCAGAGAGGCCATCTGGAAAGTATTATTATTCCCAGCTTGCAGATAAGACAACCAAGGCCCAGGCTTACAAAAAAATCACACAATTAGTGAGCTGCAATTCAGAATCCCTGTCTCACTCCACAAGCATTCATTGAGGGTCCCTCACAGGCCTCCCCTGTCCTGTGTGCACCCTTGGCTACACATGCTTGCCCCTGTCCTACTGTTGTGCTTATCGTGAAGGACTGTAATAATCTACCTACTTGTCTGCATCATTCCCTGAACTCTCAGCTACGTGCAGCTAGTACCTGTCTTGCCTTAGTGGAATCCCTAGTACCCAGCACCAAGAAGGCACTCAATAAGCTCTTGGAAAAACAGATTGGTGGGGACTACTCAAAGAATGATGCTGATGGATATTCCAAAGAGAGCTCAAATTAACTCTTTTGGATGAATGCAAATTACATCATCCCTTTTCCAGATCTTAGTTAGCATCTTATAACCCAATTCTCCCCAAAGGAGAGCATGGCTACTGGGGAATTAACACATCGAACTCCTGGGGAAGAAATAAAGCCTATTACTGAGATGAGTCAACAAGGCCAGGCGGCCACAGAGAAGCAGGAGGTGAAGGCTGGTTACTATCACATGGTCCACGTAAAGCTCTTTCTCCTGACTAGAGTCAGTCCTGACTCCGTCACACTTCCTAGGCAACTCTCGCCTCCTCCAAAGAATAGGAGTAATAAACTTTGACTTAAAGTTGCCAAACTAAAGGGAACTAATATTCTTAAGTGAAAGTGAGAGGAGCTCACTGACTCTCGGGGTAATGAAGTACTGAAACAGGTTCCTAAGTGTCACTGAGAAGTCTTTTGTCATTGAAGAAAATCTTCAAAAAGACAGTAGAAATCTATCTGAACTATCTGCCTCCTGAGTTTTGTTTTGTTTTCTTTTTGTTTTTAACATGTAGCATCCCTCCTTCTCTTGTTAGCCTATATTTTAAATCAACACTATTGCTCCCACTTCCTTCATCTCAACATCTCCTTCTTTCAGTCCATAGCCATCTGGTTGTACCAGCCCCACCTTCAGAATCAGAACCATGAAACGTTTGCAAACGTGGTTTTTCAGAAAGTTGGCTGAGCGTTTGTTCTCCATAGTGATGGCATCAATTTCCTCATGTGGGGAAAATGCCAGTCGCTAGTAACAGTATCTGATGCTAAGCAACCAGAGTGGTTCCAGGAGGCTGTGCGGTGCCTGAAAAGAACACCAAACAGGAATTTGAAGACATAGTTCTGGCCTTGACTCTTCCACACATTTCAGTGTGACCTCAGATAAGTCCCTCAGCTTCTCTGATACTGTTTTGTTTTCTCATCTCCAAAGCGATCCTGGGCCCTTTCGGATTCTGGGTGCTAAGCTCTACTGTGCTACTGACAGGCTCCGCCGCAGGGGGAGAGGGCATGTTGTCAGGAACCTTTAACAACCACAGAGCCTTTTCTTCTAGACTAAGTGTATGGACTGTTTTTTCCCCTGTTCCAGAAAAACTGGAAAACAGCAAAAACAGGTTTGGGGTGGGGGCGCCGGCAGTCAATCTGGGTCAACATTGAATGAAATTACAAAGTAGGTACTCTGTCCACAAAAAAAGATAAAGATTAAGAGAAACCATTTATAATCACTAAAAAGACAAAAGTCATGAAAGAAAAATGATGCAAAGTCATTTATGTTTAACCTGCTATAAATATAAATAACCAAGAGAAAAGTTCACTGTTTGGACCATCTGTGTCTGATAAGCATAAGTTTAAATCCTGGGACCATCTGCTCAACTGGAATGTAATACTGTATCAATATGCCAAATCACAATTATGATCACAAGGACAGTAGCCTTGAAGTATATGATCTAAATGCTGACCATTCTTCAATAGGATGAGAAACTAGAGTTCAACCAACTTGGTTGGTCATTATTTTCGTGCTTTATGTTCGCCCTGATTAAGACCAAATAGAGACATTTAACTGGCAAAGCCATAGGCAACCAGACTTTCGGAGCAGAAGAAACATTCTGGGTAGGGACCCAGCACACCCCAGAACCTAGGACTGAAGAGAAGGAGCAATGGAGGCAGAGAATCAAAGCAGAGACTTAATAGTGTTTCCAACTGTCTAGGGCTAGTCGCTGGTTCCCAGCCACCTGACCCACTGTCATATTATTAGCCACAGGGTATTTTTCAGTAGGGAGCGGGCAAGCCATCGAAACATAGTCCTGCACTGAGACAGCTACTGGCAATATGATCAATTCCCAAATTTTGAGATTTTGAAGATCGCCTAGTCCAAAGCCTTTACAAATGAGGAAACAGCAGTTCACAAGGTCAAGCAACTTTCTCAGGTCACCACCCAGATGGCAGAGCAAACCTCCTCTCTCCCAGACCAATGCACATACCCTCTCAGATGCTCCCCCTACTGTCACAGCAGCTACAGGCTTTTGCACAGGTCTTCCCTTCCCAACCTAACAGCCATGTGCTTTGCAAGCTATGCACCCTGTTGTCTTTCCTAATTTCTCCTGCCTATCTTACTCTCCTAGAATCAAGTTTTATTCCTAAGATGGTACTTTCCATAATCTTCAGCTCTATTTTGCAAAATAAGAGCAATTCGTATTATCTTCACATACTATGGGAGAGCTATGTCCATGATTTTCAGGTAAGTGTAATTAACAACACAATCTCAATCACATCCTTTGTTCTGGACATGCCAGACTAACCGCCAACTCCATAAAGTTCCATGCAACCGTCTCTCAAAGTCCTGTGCCTTCGCACACGCTGCTCCTCCTGCCTGGGTGGTCTTCCCCCTCTCCCAGACCCCAGTCCAGCAGCCCGACTCCTGTCCACCTTCGGAGCTTTTCCTGACTTCAGCCAGAAGTCGAATTGGTTTCTCCCTCTGCTATAACACTAATTAAATGACCTGATAATTATTTGTATTTATATTTGTTTCCCCACTAAACCAATAACACCTCGCAGGTGGAGACAGGGATTCACATACCTTCAGCATACAATAGGTAAATGTTTTGTTGTCTAATGATGTCAATACTAAGAGTGATTGCCAAGACCTACACCATTTTTCTTGATCGAGCCTCCAGACACTGACAATGATCTTTTGGTATAAGAATTATTATTATCAGCAAATACTGGATCAGTACCCCTAAAGTATTATAAGATTTGTGGGGTACAGAGAAAAAATGAGGATGTTTATACTCTCAAGTTACTTACGCTCTTATGGTGGGTTTTGTACCTTTTAAAATAAGAATCGGATATAAAAATACTCCCTAAGGGCACAAGGCTCATTTCCAGAGATATATTTTCAACAGTGAATCTTAAAAGAACTGTCTGAAGTTTAATAAGAGGTAGAGAATATTATACTATAATTTTCCATCTAAAAAGCTAAGAAAATTATCTCTTTTCTATAATATTAACAAAAATAAAAGCTAATATTTACTGGAGGCCTACCATGAGCCAGGTCTTTCATTAAGCCCTTCATAGTCATAATTTAATTGCTTCTCTGCAATATCATAAAGTACGTACTGTCCTCATTCCCATTTTATAAATGAGGAAACTGAGGTACTAAGAGTTTAAGTAAGTTGTATGTACAAGGTCAAAGAGTAAGTGGCATGGTGAGGTTCTGATCCAGTCAGATTGATTTCACAGCTCCTGCTGTGGTTAAAAATACAAAACAAAACAACAACAACAACAAAAACTATGGAAGACAAGAGCTGAACAAATTCACTGAAGCTCCCTAGGCTAATCAACAGTTAGACAACTTTCACTTCTCTTAGCTAGGGAGAGAGAAGCCACACCCTGGGGAGAGGCGCTAGAACCTCCAAAGAAAGGGGCAGCATGAGACTTTTATCAACCCAGATGAGTGAATTATTAGAAAGTTGAAATCATTGAATCAGTAGACTGAGCTCTGTGCATAAAAACAAGATTATCACCTATGCAAAATGATTCCACCTAAAAGCATAAACTGAGAACATGTTATTCAATCAACTGGGTGTGCTTGTGTACTTTCACAGGGTGGAGACTGAACTTGGCTACAGGGAGGCTAGTGTATATCTATCCTGGAAACTTTTTTTATAGCTTATTGGATAGCTTTTAGCTTTTATCCAGAGAGACAGTTGGTGATGTATTTCTGCTTTCGTTAGGAGAGAGCGGGAAAGGCTGAGGCTCCTTTAGGGAGAAAGCAGTTTTTGGCCCACCTTTACACTTTTTTTTTTTTAATCATCCTAATTTTTTTTCTGCAGAAAAGGTAGGGATGGTGATGTGTATGGTTTTTACATATAAATTAACAACTTCTTTGCACAGTTTTGCTTTGCCAAGTGTTTTCCCACGGACATCTTATTTGAGCTGTGCAGCGACCTGGGGAGGTGAGTGGGTCTGCTCTCACTGTTGGTGGGAAAACCTGAATGGGTTTGTCCGGCGCCCGGCCCTGGCTCACCAAGCTGGTACGCAGCACAGCTCGGGTATAAAGCCCTAGCCTTCTGATTCCAAGTCCAGGGTCTTCTACTAAACAGCCACAGTTGCTCACGTGTCTTTGTGGTCTGCATGAACTTGCTCACAAATTACGTCTTTGGCTTAGCGCCTCTTTAAATAACTTGTGATCCTGAATGGAAAAGGAATATGCAATAAATATGAGCTATTTGACCCAGACAGACTGAATTTTTTAAAAACATGTGAAGCGTTTAGACTTTACACTTTTTGAAAGAGGGTTACAACCTGCACTTCTTCTTGCGGAATGGGGCCGGGGGACTGATGGCCAGAGTCTCTACCAAATAGAAAGGTTGGAATAATTCACCTTGACTTTTGATTTTGGACCATTCAAAGGCAACATCTAAAGCAAAAACAACCAATTTCCTCCCCATTACTGAAACTTTGGCTGCTAATACAGCACCTGTTTGGCATCAGATGACTGGGAGGGCAAAGGCTTCTGTACAAAAGCAAAATGCAGTAATTGAAGATTATATTCTTCACAGCACATCGTCTCCTCCTGCTGTTATTTATTTTTGCCTAAGCAGAAAATATTACAATTGTGTTTTAATCCTTAGAGACTTTTGTCTAATAAATACTATGGTTTCCTAGGTGCAAAGCAGGTACTGTGGAAATTAAATGAAGGGTACTAATTAGTGTTTTTTTACTTCTTCCTCTTCTCCCTCCCCTTCCTGTCAGGACAGAAGGGGATTTATCACAACTAGGTAAAACCGGTCAGCACATCCAAACACTTGGGCAATTTTGCCTTATCTTTCTAGTTAAGCTGGGCTCTTCCATGTTTATTATCTGTCCTGTTTATGGAAGATCTAAAGGGTGTAAAACCCAACTGTAACAATGGATTCTAGTTAAAGCACAAATAATGTAACAGCACAGTCCTTTGGGGAAAGGACTATGATGGACAGTACCTGAAGCCACTATAACAAAACTCTTTGCCTTTTACAATAAAATAAAATAAAGGGGGGGGGGGAGGTAAGCTTGAGGAAAGAATAAAGAGGAGGGCTGACACGCACATTTCAGCCCTCTCTTGCCTTTCTTCTCTTTCTGTCTCCCAGGCTGAAGAGGAAAGCTCTGAGAGGTGAGACTCCCTGTTGGTTGTAAAATTTAGATGGAAACAATTGACCTTGGTGATATGAAGCCCTCACAATAAAGATTTTAACACAATAAGGTAATGAATTTAAAATGATACAGTAAGAATTCTTCTTGGGACTGAAGGAAAATGACAAAGATCACGGCACTCATCTCCACCTCTGTCTACAAGAACAAAGTTAAAAAGCCATTAACTTAAATAAAAGACAGTGATGTCAATTACTAAACAGTTGATATGGCTTCTTTTATGAAACTGGAGGCCTACTCAAGCTGGGAATAGGGCAAAGCACTTATCAAAATCCAGAAGACATAATTCCACGACTGAAAAACAATATCTCTGCCTGAAACAAAGGTTGCATGTTTTCAATCTCGCATGAAAAAGTAACTACAAAATCTCAGGGTCTACCCATGAATCTACCCATACGTGACCCATACATGATGTCCGTGGGCAACCTGAGGCTCTGTTTAATGGGACCCTCTATGGCTTCGCTTCCCTAGACAGTAGCCGTCAGCCACATGAGGCTACAGAGGGCCTGAAATGTAAGATGTGTGACTGAAAGGCTCAGTTTTAAAATTTCATTTAGTTTTAATGATTTTAAATTTAAAAAGTGAAGCAATGAAAAATATTGAGAAGTATATTAAAATGATAATATTTTTGATATACTGGCTAAGATGAAATATTTCCTTCAAATTAATTTTACTATTTCTTTTCTCACGTGGCTACTAGAAAATATCAAATTGTACACACGGCTCGCACGGTGTTTCTACTGATGAGCGCCGCTCTGAAGACTGCTGGGCCTGCCTTGGGGAGCACCCTGCTTCAGAGTCCATCGAAAGGTGTTAATTTGCCATAAAGGAAAAGCTGTTGGTAGCCCGGCCTTCTGGCATCATAGTCACATACTACATGCAGGTGAGAGTCCAGGTTCCAGAAACCCACAGCTCAGGTCTAGATGCCAGCTTTGATTTCTATGAGCTGTATGACCTGGGACAAGTTGCTTAACCACTTTGAGCCCATTGTTTTGAGTGTTCAGATGGTGCAGCTAACATAGCAAGTTCTCAGAATACAGGGTGGGGCAAACGTAGATTTATAGGTGTGAGTCTGCAAAACACGGAGTCTATTCTTGTATTATTTATTAATTATTGTGTTATTTTCCATATGAACAGCTTTAAATCTACTTTTTGGCCCATCTTGTATATTAGCTATTACTAGTATTGTCATTAGCAGAAGCTTTGTTATTTGAACATTATTAGGAGATTATCTGAAATTCCAAACATGAACTTAAGAAAATTCATAAATGAATATAAGAAAATGGGCCATACATGAATTTGCAAGGAAATAATAGTCATCCTTTGGCAAACCATCAAGTAGCAAGAACATTTGCAACTTGAGAATAACTCCCTCTCTTAATGAAGAGTTACATAAAACCTTTGTCTTTTCTTCCTGTGGTACTACTTCTATTTCTGGAACACTCTTGACAGCAGTAGGGAAAAAGGTACATCAGAGGATGGGGAGTGACTTTGTCAACTTCTGTCTAGTTCAGCCTATGTAAATTCTATTAGCAGTATTTATTCACAGATAGTGGTTTAAGCGTATACTGTTTGGCTCCTCTAACCTACAGAGTAGGAGTAAATACTGTGGACTCTAGTACTAGGTTAAAGCCTAGTTAGAAAGGAATTACAGTATTAGTATGAAGTAGCATTTAAGATAATATACTTTTGGTAAATTTGACAATCAATCTACATCTACCTCTAAAATGTACGCTCCTTGAGAGCAGAAACTTTGCTCTCCCTGAATGCATAGTACTTAGAACCTATGCGATAGAACGTAGGTACTCCATACATAGTTATCAAATAAATGAATGAACAGAGACTCAGTAAGCCATATAACTGAAAAGAAGAAATTTATGAGAATGGGCCCAGGAAAGTATACCACAGATCAGATGTCACAGGATGTTACACACGCATCAAGCAACAACAATGTAAATTTAGCTAACACTAAATTAGCAATGAAAACAGAAGGAAGACAATGATAAGAACGTCATGTGGATACTAGGTGGCTAAAAACCTCCCAACATCTAGGATAACATCCAGTAGCTTAGCATGTCATACATGGTCCTTGACCATGTGCTGTCTACTTAGCTCTCTAGAGAAAGTTTTTTTCTGCTCCCTGCCCTAAAGTTCCAGCCATGACTTTCAGAAAACAAGCCAGTCAATCTCCTTTCCATGCCATGGCACCTGCTTGTCCTACCGCCTTTAACACTATTCTTTGTACTGTCTGCCTGATAAACTCCTCATTCTTCATACTTCGCTCAAGAACTACCACCTCAGGAAAGACATCCCTAATCATTCCAGCAAATTAAGTATTTCCTCTATTTTTCCAACACCTGAGTCATTTCTTTATTATACAAGTGTTCCACGTATTCATACATAATACCTCCCCCTTAAATCATATGTAAATATCTAGTTGCATCGCTCAAACTGGAGATTTACACTCTACATGATGGACACTGCCAAATAAGAAAAAATAATTATAATGTCCTAATTACACCTCTCATTTTAGACAGTATCTTTATAACAGCATTCTTACATTTCATACCTTTTAAAAAAATTTTTAAAGATTTTATTTATTTATTTTTAGACAGAGGGGAGGGGAAGGACAAAGAGCAGGAGAGAAACATCAATGTGTGGTTGCCTCTGGCACACCCCTCACTGGTAACTGGCCCACAACCTAGGCATGTGTCCTGACAGGGAATCGAACTAGTGGTCCTTTGGCTCACAAGCCAGCACTCAGTCTACTGAGCCACACCAGCCAGGGCCATACTTTTTATTAACTCCATTTTTTTCCCCTTCTGAACTGAAAGTTCACCCAACTGGTTTAAATCCAATAGTATCCACCTGAGGCTAAAAATGTGCCTCTTTTAGCATGTTTAATGATCTCCATCTTTGTCTCCATTATATTAAGCTTATGAGATATATGATTCCTACCACCAACACCAGCACGTTCACTTTCTATTCTCTACTCATTTTTTATAAAATAATAAGGGCAAGATGCAATAAAATTATTCAAATAATTATTCAAACAGTTCATGCTGACAGATGATGATGCAGATGAAACTGGATTTTCAACTACAATTCCATACAGTACTTTTCATCCTTGTGGCTCTGCGACATGGGACAGTGCCGTATACCCAGGATTGGTAGGTGCTTAATAAATTTATGGTACTGAATGACAGGTTTGGTTTACAAATGACACAAACATTTAAAAATCCCCCAACTCCATTTATTTATTTATATCCTCACCGAGGATACATTTTTATTGATTTTAGAGAGAGAGGAAGGGAGAAAAGGAGAGAGGGGAGAGAGAGACATCAATCACTCACCTCCCATACATTCCCCAACTGGGAATCAAACCCACAACCTAGGTATGTACCCTGGCTGGAAATCAAACCTGCAACGTTTTCTTTGTTGTTGTTGTTGTTTGGTTGTTTTTGTTTTTTCATTTGTTTTTTTGGTGTACAGGACAACACTCCAACCAACCAGGACACCTGGCCAGGGCCCCCCAACTCCTTTTAATTAGACACCACTTAAAGGCAGGAAAAAACGTAGCATACATAGAAGCCATCGCACACTGTGGGTAAGAGAGATGAGCCTTACAAACTGGATGCAAAACCCAAGTGCTGATGCCTCCTGCCTACGACATCTTGGACTTATTTACCAACGCTTAGCCTCAATTTTTCACTCTAAAAGAAGAATAACAAGAGTTGTTATGAAGTTGGAATAACATTATGCTTGGCACTTTCAGCATCTGCACAGATGATTTTTGAACACTCCCAGCCCCTCTCGCTTCCCACAATCCTGTCCTCCTCCCTTCCTCAGCCATTCACTTTCAAGGTCATACCCTGAACTGTTATTAATTGCTTGACCCTCTGTGAGGGTCAAGTGCCAGATTTCTCCATTGCCAGATTCCAGCTACCGTTTGACTCCATAGTGACCTTCATCTTCTTCAGTCCTCACTGAATTTCTTCCCTAAATGAAATTTAATGGTCAATATTTTAATAACTCTCAAATATATCTTCAGCTCTTCTGCCCGCTGGTTAGGATGAATCTGCGCCTGCCCCCCACCTGTGTCCATGCGACTGGACTTGGCTGGAGGAAAACGTACAGCTGTGCTCACTCTAAATTCATGGTCACTTGCTTCAAATCGGTCCTTGATGCTTCCAATCAATTCACTTCCCTAGTTTATTCACTCTTCCACAGTCCTAGATAACTATTTTACACCATCTTTTCTCTCTTCAGACCTCAAACACTTCCTTCTCCATCCTCAGTCTTTCAGCTTATCTTCCTGGGCAAACAGAAGCAAACTAAAGGAACAAGTTCCCACCAAAGTACGTCAACTGTGTCTGTACCCACACATTCTATTACTACTTGTTATATCAATGCCGTTACTCTATTACATACCTACTCTATTCGTACCGCCTGTTACTATAGATGAACTGACAAGGCTCATAACAAAGAATAAACTCCTTCTGCACTTGATCCCATTCTTTCTTACTTATCCAAGGATATCACTCCAGCTCTCTCCTCCCCTGTATGGGTGATTTTTCCCTACTGCTGGATCCTTCCTGCAAGCATACAGATACGCTATTTCTTCTACTGTCTTAAAAAAATTCCTCTTTTGACCTCATTTTCTATATTTCTGACCTCTATATTTCACTTTATAGAAAACATCCATGTTCTCTGGACAATCTGATGTAACTGGGGAATGAAAAAGCATTCACACAGCCTTCAGAGTCAGAGAGGCTTGGCCGGAGTCTGAGTCCTGGCCTTATTATTCACTAGCTGTGAGTCTGAGTAGAGATTTCTCTAGGTCTCAACTCTCCCATCTCTGAGATGGGAGAGTTAATCCTTACCTAAAATTGTTCCAACCAGAGAACACTGTAGTATTTACAAAGCACTTCCCACAGTATCTGCCACGTGATGTGCACTCCATCAGTAGCATTTATAATTAATTTTGAGAAGAGTAGACAATTATGTAGAGAAAAACACTATTAAAAATGAGGCAAAGCAAGAGGCTATACTTCCTCATCTCTAGGGTTCTAGAATCTTCACTGAGATTTCAGATGGAAAGGGATTGAGAGGGTCAATTGGTTTTAACACCAAAAAATCATGGTTCTTAGTTTTGGTTGTAGCCTTGCTGTTGTATAATGGAAAGATAATTCTGAAGTAACATAAAATACTTACACCAAAATTATATCCTTAAGTAACTCTCCCCAAATTTAAAACTATGCGAGCTGTTAAAATAGGTGCTCAACTTGAGGAACGTTTTATTACTGAAACAGAGGTCCCGGTCAGTCACAGGTCTGTGCTCCAGCGCGCCTTTTCTCTGGGGACCGGTAGTGCCTGCCGGGGCGTCTGGATTAACCTTGTATAAGACTAACCTCATTCATCTCAGTTTTGCAACTGATTCTAGAATCAGAAACTGCTAAAGCATCTTTGTAATTTTTATTATTTTTTATTACTTTTCTTTTCTTTGGGTATTTGATGGAGCAGAGGGAAAAAGGGTAAGTCTTTCCTATTTCAGTTCAAATGCTTTTGACATCTTTGCGTACTATGAAATCTTGTGCCTTTTCATATCTGTGGCACCTAGGCAATCAAATTCTTAAAAATAATGCTGTGTAGGAGTCTTTGGAAAAAGTGTTTGTATCCCAGAAGCTCTGTGTGGGTAACCGAGGACAGATTTGCAGATTTCAGCCCAATCTGGTTTATTTTTTTTTAAACTGTATCATGGGAAAATCATGAAATTTGAAGGGGAGAGAAAATGGGAAATCGGGCCTGTCCAGCACCTTCTGCCATCCCACCCCCTGCCGGAGGCAGTGTGTGGGCTCCTCACGTAATCATGGAAGGCGGTTCTCTTGAAGAGCTGCTTTTGGCAGTTTGAAAAAGATAGCACTGCCATCTGGTATTTCTGTGTTATGGCATAACAGTCAAGAGTGCCAGAATTAGGGTCAGGGCAACTGGGGTTTGAATTCTGCTTTTACCAATTAGGAGGTCATAGAGCAGTAACTTGGGTCCGGGGTTAGGGAGTGTTATTTTAAAATTCAGCCCCATCTATCACACACCCTTAATCTCTATCAGTCCACTGTTACCTCCATTCTTGATACAAATGAGTGAACTTTTCTCAAACTTAACACTACTAGGTTTTTCCCATACAGAAATTTTGAAGCAGCCGCTAACCATGACCTTGAGCAAGTGAAACCTCTCTGGGCCTCAGTTTCTGGTTGTCAAGGTTTCATGACAATTAAATGAGAAACACGTGATCTGATACCTGACCTAGAGCCCAGTGCAGGACAGCGACGCTCATTGCTGTTAGTGTCCCAGAACGTAAATGTACGCCGCTGCTTACCTACATCTTTCATCTGCTCAGGAGGACCTCCGCCACAAATGAAGAGCAATTATTTGGTTACATTGCGTCCGCTGATTTAGAAGAAAATTTGTTTTCCCATAAATGGAAGCAAGTTACCAAGGCAATTCACAGGCTATAAGCAACATAAAATATAACTATAATAAAAAGAAAGTAGTCCTGTTGTTTTTATACTGAAGACTATGGCTGGTATGAGGGATTATTTGAAAACACCCCCAAAATAGATTTTTTTGTTTACAATTAATTCTGCATGTCAGGATAGAAAGCACCATTTCAGTCAGAGATTTTGCCACAGTCCCTTAAGCTCTGCAGAGGAAATATACATTATGTTGATCTAATAGAATAATATACTAACCTTAGGCTTTATTCACAATACAGGAAACAATTCCGAAGTACTAGGCACAAAGCTCATAAAGTCAGTTGAAAAGACCGTTGTCCAAGCTTTCTTTCCATAGCCATAACTCTCATTGCTTGTGTTGTTCCAAAAAAAGGAAAAAATGATGTAAAGTGGATAATTAAGGTAGCTTCTCTGTAACATACCAAAGATGGAAGGAAAATTAATTTATTTTTGCTCTTTACTGTTTCTAATAATTGCCTTTCTCCAGTTCACCCTTCACTGAAACTTGTCTTGAGTACTGAATGTAAGTCAAATGAAAATACAAGGAGTAAAAAGGAATACACAGCTCAGAACCTGACCAAAAATGCAGAAAAGGCAATTCTTCAAAAGACGTAAATTCAACATTTGATTAAAATGTCAGGGTTAGGATTTTTCAAACAGTGACACTGAGCCCTAGATTTCCCAGAATTGTCCCAAAGGCCATCAGAAAAAAAAGAAAGAGGGAATAGGGAAGAATGTCTTCCACCCAATCCCCACTACAATCTAAACACCACCACTGTGCAAGATTCCGCATGTTGGCTTCTATCAGGCCTTCGCGTCAAGCCTGGAGACTCAGAGAAAACAGTCAGGAAATCATGAGATTCCTTCACCCACCAGGACGCTCTGATTTTGTAAATCAAGCTGGTACGCTCTCTAGCATCAAAGATACGTTTCAAGCTCCCATTCAGCATTCCTGTGTACGGGGCTCCAATCAGGGGTTTGTTTGCATCCGTTGGGCCAGTCCCTTCCGACCATAAGTGGGTGATCAGCACACAAGTGGAGAAAACCAAGAGTGCTGGCGCTGCAGTCCCACGAAAACCTGTTTGTTTATTGTGGTCACTGGTTTCTGAAAGCTTTAGCAACTTTCTAAACAAGCAGACCTAATCTCTCTCTTCTTCGGCATAGTTACTTCTCCATAAGATGCTCTCTAGACGTTCGCTCATGCTAAGATAAAATCTGCCTTAATAGCGGACATCTAATCAAGCACCATAGTCACTTCGTAAGTCATGTCATTTGCTATTCAGCGTCCTATGGGGCAATTAAATAGGTCCACTATTCCTACTATACAACTGAGGTGCCAGAGCGTTAGAGGGGTTAAGTGACTCATCAAAGCCAGTTTCCCACTACTGGCCTTTTTATTCTCTCTCTCAGAGTTTAAGTTGTCCTTTTCTTCTTTCACCTCACTCATTTCTACTACAGTAACCAGAGGTTACACAGGTCCGGAAGAAGTAAGGCCTGCTTGAATGTGGTTGGTAGGAAAATAATATGAGTGTAATAATTTAAAGTTTTAATGTGAACATTTCACCTAAAATGTCATATGTTGTGCTTGAGTCTGATACTGTTATATTACAGAATTACATGCTTATGATTTTGTCATTAAAAAGGGGTGTTATTGTGCTGGATCCTGTATATCTATACGTGTGTGTGTGTGTGTGCGTGTGTGTGTATGTATGTGTGTATGTAAGAAGTGACAAATTAAGATTTTTACCCAGGTAGGTCTGATGATGTCAGTGTATACAACCACATTTTCACTGTCGCTCATAGACTGCATCTGTGGCTAAAACTTAGTATCAAGTAAAACCAGGGGCAGATCTCGTTCATTTCACATTTCACGTTTCCTTCCTTCAAAATGTAGTATTATAAATGTACACATTCATTCGATAAATGCTTATTAAGCACCCCTGTGTTCAGTGCTCGTAGTTAGAGAAAATGACTTGTGCATGAGATTGACAAGGTAAGTCAGGAATCCAGGGTTAAAGTTAAAATAACAACAATGACACCTTGAGAATCACTATAAAAGGAGACTGCAGCACAATTATAAAGTGTCTCTAAAATCAGTTACTGGTCTATATCTAAGGCTATAGCTTGGCTTCTGATTTTGCACATTACACTTTCAGGAGACAAATATTTGAATGGAAGAGAGAACTAAAGAGTTGAAAAAGAAAGATATTTTTTCCTGGAGTAACTAAATCATTCACACAGCTATCACTAGGGAAAATCTCATTCAATGAGAAATGAAATGACTGCTAATGACCTTAATATTCTTCTCAGCCATCCTAGACTATAACTTTTATGACTTCATCATCCATCTAGTATTTTAAAGTCAACATTGCATTAAAGACTTAACTATTTTCTCCTTTTTTAGCATTAATATAAAATCTGGTTTAAGTTTCTGATCTCGCGAGTTCAGATTAGGAGCCCCCACTGTATTCTCATACCAGTTTGCACTTACCATTACCCCGGACTGAAATTGCCCACGTGCTAGTCTAATTCTTTCCCAACCACATGCTCCATGAGTACGCTGATCACATGCCCCTTGTTCACAGTGACCCTGGGACTGCGTGCAATCTCGGGTGCATAGTAGGTATTCAATAATTACTTCTAGGGGTGTCTGAGCCAACCATTGCAGAGATGTCAGAAGCTAACTCACAAAAGCAAAAGGCACGGCAAAGTCAAAGCGGTGCCTGGCATTTAGTCACTTGGCCAGAAGGTAGAAAACATTGCTGGACAAGTGACTGAGGCTAGACCTCAATTTGCCTATAGAAAGGAGGTCCTCCCGATGAAGGAATGTCCAAATGTGTGAGAAAATAAGATGCGCGTGCGCGCGCGCACTCACACGTATCTGTCTTGCAGAAAGGTGCAGATGAAGGAAAGCGGCAAGCGCCTGCAGGCGCGCCTGAGCACACTGGGACTCACTGCCCTGGCTGGCTGTGGAGAAGTGCAGAACAAGGAGATCATTAGCACGAGAACTTTGTAAGAATCGAGGGAACCCTCCTGCATCTTTGGCAACATTGAAAATCGGTGCAGACACTATGGAAAATAGTGTGGAGGTGCCTCAAAAAATTAAAAATAGAACTTCCACATGACCCAGCAATCCCACTCCTGGTTATTTATCTGAAGAAGTCCAAAATACTAGTTTGAAAAGATATACGCATCCCTATATTCACTGCAGCATTATTTAAAGTAGCCAAGATGTGGAAGCAGCCCGAGTGCGCACTAGATACATGAGTGGATAAAGAAGATACGGTACTTATACACTATAAAATATTACTCAGCCATACAAAAAAAAGAATGAAATCATATCATTTGCGACAACATGGATGGACCTAGAGGGTATTATGCCAAGGGAAGTAAGTTAGAGAAAGACAAATGCCGTATGATGTTATGTATATGTGGAATCTAAGAAACAAAATAAATGAGCAAAACAGAGAGAGACTCACAGATACAGGGAACACACTCATGGTTGCTAGGGGTCTGGGGGGTGGGAAAGGTGAAGGGATTAACAAGTACAAACTGGCAGTTACAGAACAGTCATGGAGATGTAAAGTACAGTACAGGGAATGTGGAACATACACAAAGGACCCATTGACAAAGCCAAATGGGGGAAGGACTGAGGGTGGGAGGTGGGGATGGGTGGGGCTGGGGAAAGTGGTGGCAGCAAAATGCTGACAGAAACAAACAAAAAAACAACGTGGTCGGGGGAGGCTGGGAGTAGTGTGGGAAATTAAGAAGCCAAAGAACTGGTGTGTGCAGCCCGTGGACATGGGCTAAGAGGTGTGGGGATGATGGGATGGGGTGCAGGGTGGAGGGGATATGGGTGGGGGGAATGGGGCAGCTGTCATAGCATACTCAATAAAATATACCCCCCAAAAAGTAAAATGTAGTGATGACTATAAAAAATAATTTTAAAAATAAAAATTTTAAAAAACCAATATTGTAATAACTACGCGTGGTGTCAGGTGAGTACTGGACTTCTGGGGGCCACTTTGTTACGTCTAACCTCTATGCTGTACACCTGAAAGTAATATAATATTGAATGTGAACTGTAACTGGAAAACAAAAAAAATTAAAGAAAAGCACTTTGTAAATGGGGAAAAATATCTTGATTCTTTGCATACAGATACGATTTTTTTTATCCACCTCAGCTGAAAAACTCTAGAAAAGGTGCTTCATATATAATAAAGCAGGTCCTCAGCAAATGTGAAGCAATCAGGTCTTTTCAAACAAATAATTCACATTGCTGAGCATCCATGGGCCTAAAAATGGACTTTAAAATGTCGAAGGTGTCACATGTTATAGCGTCAGTCATTACTGCTCCGTGCCACAGCAGTATTCAGAAAAACCAAGCAGAGCTGCTAATTTTCTAAGGCATACTTTTCTTAGGCAAACAGGAATTAATACCTTCCTATTTCATTGCAGCTGGACAAATTTTACAACCCCACACAGGTATCCCTCTGTTTGAAGGAAAAAAAAACAAAAACTTCACCTAGTTAGCCAGCAAGCAACTCAATGAAAAATGAAATCTATTTTCCACTTGCATTACAGTGCAAATCTGCAGGCACATGCCCACAGGAAAATTTCTCCACCTGATATACCTAAATGCTTAACGAGAAGAAAGTTAGCCCTGATGCTTGACGGTTTTTGCATTGCAGGCCCACTCCTTTTCTGTTTGGAGTATTTTCAGAGCTCTGCAACAGTGCTCTAAGCCTAGAGTACTCCCTTAGTTTTAATTTTATGCCTCTGCCACCCTCTGACATCTTTATGCCCCATTTACCTTCTCCCAGTCACTGGAATTTCTCTATTGCTCCAAGGTCCCCTTTACAGAAAAGTCACCATTACAAGAGCCTAGTTTACCCGTTTCTCTGTTTAGCTGTTTAGTAGTGTTAATCTGGACAGTCTACAATGTTGTCTAAAACAATATACAATTGCCTAATAGTCTCTGAAGTGTGCTAACAAATTACGTACAATGAGCTGCCTCATATTTCACCAGTGTAACTAGCTCACTATGACATTATTGTAGACATACTCAGAATACAAGGTCTCTATAAATTAGGGTGGGGTAATTACTAGAACTTTCTGCTTTGGAATGGAACAGAGGAATAAAAGCAGAAAAGGATAAATTTCATCATACAGGGCAGTGTCAGTTTGTTTGTTTGTTTGCTTGCTTGTTTGTTGGTTTGTTTCAGCATGCATAGAATCCACAAACTGGGCAAAGTACCCAAGAGGACATACTAGAAAGAATCAGGTAAGTAATTAGGAGGACCCACCTGTGTCTCATCTAGGCCTGTATTCGTAATTATTCACTAACACGCCCATGGCCCTGGCTGAGTGCCAGGCGCTGTCATGAGCTCACTGTATACACCGGGCCATTTGATTTTCACAACAGCCCCATGGGGTAGGCACCGTTGTCGCCGTCCCCCCTTTCACAAGTGAGAATGCCGAGCGATGGGGGTAATATGCCGGTGATCAAATAGCTAGTGACTGAACCTCAGGCAGCATAGGCTCCAAAACCATGGCACGGTGCCTCCGACATTAATAAATGACCATTAATGTTTATGGAAGGGGGAGAAGGAAGAAAAGGAATCCTTTAGCACTAAGAAAATTAAGAAGCCAGCCTGGTCATTCTCACAGCACACTTTGCATTCTAGTAAAGTTCTTTTCCTATTATGACTGTTTTCTCAATTTCGTAGCACTTTTCTGAATGCTGCATCCCTACTGGGCTATTCCTTAAATCTGGGTCTCATCCTAGTTTCTGTGTGCTCCTGCTTGGGTGAACCGAAGGGAAGGAGACCACAGGAGACTTTGCTGCTCATGTTTTCCTCCATTCCCTTCAGCTAGAATCTCTGCGCGTGTGCTAAGAGCAGAGCATCTTTTGGTGAGAATTCCAATTTGTATTAAAGGGTTCAGCCCAGTACCAGAAACATGGAGTGGTAATTAGGAAATGCCAATATATCACTACTGTTATTTTTTTTTTGAAGTGCATTTTTCTTTGTCTTTTTCTTTTCTTTTTTTAAAGTATATTTTATCGATTGTGTTATTACAGTTGTCCCATTTTTTTCCTCCCCTTGACCCCTGTCCTGCACCCCCCTCACACCAGCATTACCCCCCTACTTAGTTCATGTCCATGGGCCATTATATGGAAGTTCTTTGGCTTCTCCCTTTCCTATACTATTCTTAACCGCCCCCTGTCTATTTTGTACCTAACTGTTATGCTTCTTATTCCCTGTACCTTTTCTCCCACTCTCCCTCCTCCCCCTCCCCACTAATAGCCCTCCATGTGATCTCTATTTCTATGATTCTCTTCCTGTTCCAGTTGTTTGCTTAGTTTTTGTTTTTGTTTTTATGTTCAGTGGTTGAGTCGTGAACTTGTCATTTTACTGTTCATAGTTATGATCTTTTTCTTAGATAAGTCCCTTTAGCATTTCATATAATAAGGGCTTGGTGACGATGAACTCCTTTAATCTGACCTTATCTGGGAAGTACTTTGTCTGCCCTTCCATTCTAAATGATAGCTTTGCTGGACAGAGTAATATTGGATGTAGGTCCTTGCCTTTCAGGACTTTGAATACTTCTTTCCAGCCCCTTCTTGCCTGTAAGGTTTCTTTTAAATAACAATATACCACTATCGTTATTTAAAGCATCATCACACTATCACTGCTCTTCAGTTCTTTTGTCAAGAGCTAATGTGATGGTACAGTCACAACAGTGGCATCATGACCATAACAGAACTCCACAGTGGGCATTTATTTTTTACCCTTTTGAAAACTCTTTATGGAGGATATACAGTTTCGCCAGGTACTGTGCCAGGTATTATGATGAACACGACAGACACAGTTCCTTTCTTCCCAGGGCTTACAGTCTTCATGTTGGAGAGATAATTAAAGGAGCAAATATGATATAGTATTATTTGTGCCATGGTAAAGAAAAATAAGGTCATATGGGGCAAAGATAAGGGGTTTAATCCAATTACAGTGACTAAGAAAGCCCCGCCGCAAAATAACCTCTAGAGTGGGTCCTGGAGTATTCAGTTAATCAAGGCAGGCGAACACAGACGAGGAAACATCACATACAAAACAGAAGAAACAAGTGTATAACAGCATTCGGAAACTGAAAGAAGTCATGGATAGCCAAGGTTAAAAACACAAGGGGCAGGATGGCAACAGAAGACTCTGAGGAGGGAAGCAGGGGTCATTTCACAAAGGGCTGTGATTCAGGGTAGAGTTTGTATTTAAATATAAGAACGGCGTAAGGCAACGAAGAACTTCAAGCGGTGGAGTGACATGGCCAGGCTCACATTATAGAAATCTCATTGTTTGCAGCAGACAGAACAGACCCAAAAGGAGCAACACCATACGTGAGGCAGGAAGGGACATTTAAGTCTCTTTGCAGTTGTCTAGGAAAGCAATGCTAGTGTTCTTGGCCAGAGGAGCATCAGTGGAAATGAAAAGGAATGAATGGACTTGAGAGAGAAGGACCAACAGGACTTGTTGTCACAGACTGGAGGGCATGGCCAGGGAGAAGGAAGAGTCAGGGATGCCATCCAGGTTTCATTCTTCCCTGGGCAACTGGATGACTGAATTGTCATTTATGGAGATGAACACAGGGAGAGAAGCAGTTTGGAAAAAAAACTGATGAACTCAATGGAGCATCGGCATAGTTGAAAGAATCCAAAAATACAAAATTAGAATAGCTAGGCTGCAAATTTTTCCACCAAAATGATTCCTCCCCCAAGTCAATAGAACCCAGGGCACACATTTGGGCAGGCTCACTGCACCTGATGGTAGCCTGGTAGCCCAGTCTAAAGATGAGAACAGCAGGGGAATGCTAGATAGTTCGTGAATGACTGGTAAGGCAAACAGGGGTCTCTTTCACAGCCTGCCATATCATCTGAATCAACTTGGACAATGCGGATAATAAACAGATCCCAACTGCTATTATCTATATGATAAACATTTAAAAACTAACCATAAAAAGATGCCCTTCCCTTGCCTTCACAACATATAGCATTTCAATCTGCCAAAGGAAATTGTGAACTTGCCATCGCTCATGAAGATTTCTTACCAGAAATAATGAACTTGAATCTGATCAAGTCCCTAAAATCTAGAGTGTAGATATAACAAATTCACAGAAAATACAGGGGTCACAAAAATATGTGTCTATGTTATCACAGAGGTCACAGAGATGAATCAGTGACACCCAGAATGTGGGATATTCAACATCACAAATAATTTGATTTCTTCAAACAAATTGGAAAAGCAAGGGGAGGAGAGAAAAGGGAAAAGAAGGAGAGAGAGTAAAAGATATTTAAGATACACATATCACTACTTTGTTGCATATAAGTTATATGCGATTTTTTGTAATTTTTAAAGATAAAAAATAGCAACCAAAGGTAATGAAAGGAATGCATTTGGATCTTGTCTCAAACAAGCCAACTTTAAAAAAATATTGTAAGAAAATCAAAAGTGTGAATAACTAGGTATTAAATTATAGTAAGGAATTACAGCCAGTCCTCAAAATAACGTCATTCTTTCAACATCATTTTGTCATAATTTGATGAGATCCCACAGGAACTAAACTCTTGTTTATATCAATTAGCTTATGGTAAAATTGGTTTTGCTACACATTTCACCTAAGGCTGTAGAACCTATCTATGACGTTAAGTGAGGACTTACTACTGTATTAATTTTGCATGTGATAATTGCATTGTATTATTTTTATTTTTTATTTGGACACATATAGTACAACATTTGTGGATGAATGAAATAGTGTATGTATGAAATAGATGTATGAAATTTGCTTCAAAATGGCCCTGCACAGACAGGAAGGAAAGTAGGTAGGAATATATATGATACAAGATCGGTCTTATAATGATAATTACAATTATTAGTGCTAGGTTTCTTGACATTTGGATGCATGTAAATTTTTTAACTGACTTGCCGAGAAACCCAGTACCTGAGGACAGCCGCAGCAAAGGGCCAAGAAAAAGAGCAACAGTCAGTTACACGCAGAAAGGTGCGTTTATCTATCAGTTTCTGAAGGAACTTTGTTTTACGCCTTGGACTGACTGGCACTCTCTCCTATGCAAGGCACTCTTCTCCACGGTTTGTGTTTGGAGGTCTTCCAAATGGAGCTTTGTGGCAAATTATCAACTATTTCCACTTCTAATCCCTTTGTTAAAATTCAAATCTGATTAGACTATCAGGAGCATTTGGTCTTCTCTTTCCAGTTGTGTTTTCTTTTTCTTTCTTTTCTTTTTTTTTAACATATCAAGGCCCCTGGAGGCAGCCTCAGAGGCCTTCCTTTTCTATCCACGTGTAGACACTTCTCTTGCCGCCAAGTTCACTCAGCGATGCTACAGATCTGGGAAGAAAACACTTTAATTGCCTGCCACAAGATGGGCTCAGTTACTACATCTTGTTTGGCATGATAAAGAAAACAATATAATAAAATATGTTACTAACATGCTCATATCACTGTTATTATATTGAGCCCAGTGCTCAGAGCACAGCCTCTTAAAGATAAAAGAAGAAATTATACCCACCACCCTTGCCCTTTATCATCGCCATTAACATCCAAATATGCCCAAGCACGGGTCTACACTGACTTCATAATGAAGCTTCACACTTAAACTGTGCTATATTTTTAAATTATAAATTAAAACACCTCAAACTACCTTCCAGATACAAGGGCACCTGCTCCACAACTGTTAAAAGGTTTCTTACACATTAAAAAAAACCAAAAAACAAAAAAAAAACCCTGAGAAAAGTAGCACCGTGACTTGAAAGTACTCTAAATCTAACAACAGAACAGAATTTTTACTGATAGCAAGTGTTGGTTAGAGCACAGAGAGAACAGACCTGAAAGCAGGAATGACTAGGACAGGAGGAAAGAGAGCCTCCACAGGTGAGACAAAAGCCATCACAGAAAGAAGCCCAGCAGTGGTAAAGACCAAACCTTCACAGTTTTTACTGCACTGTTCAGTTGTTTCATTCTGAATGTGGCAATATCATATCTCTGTGGGTAAGAAAACTGAAGTTATCATTGGTATCTTTCAAGTAACCAGGAGAAAAAGAGCTACAGACAGATGCACTTCCACCTGTTTTCCTATAAAAACACACCTCTTATTGAAGCTTAAAAATTTTTTTTCAATTAACAATTGATAGTCATTACCCAGAATTCCACATCCGGGTAATTATCTGAAGAAACCCAAAACACTAATTCGAAAGATGCACCCCTTTGTTCACTACAGTGTTATTTACAATATCCAAAATATGGAGGCAACCTAAGTGCCGTGATGAGTAGATAAAAATGATGTGATATACTGAATATACACACACACAAACAGTGGAATATTTCTTGGCCATAAAAAGAAATGAAATCTTAACCATTTATGGCAACATGGATGGACCTAGAGGGTATGATGCTAAGTGAAAGGTTAGGCTGAGAAAGACAAATAAATACCATATGATTTCACTTATTGAAGATTTAAAGTCAGTGTTGGATTATTCACAGTGACCAGAACCATCTACTCCTTCCAAATACAAGGTTGTGCCGTTGAATTCTGTGAGAAATCATTTCCTGATCTACTTTCCTCCAACATCCCATCTCATTCAACAGCCCTGAACATATATACTGTGTAGGTGATGAGATTTAGAGACTTGTGGCAATGACCCTTTAAATTCAAGGAAACGAAGGAAAGAGAAGAAAGGTTAAAACACACCTACAAGAAGCAATGTGTTGAAAAGCGGATGAATCAGTGTGTGTCTGTAATTCGCAGAGTAAGCATCCTATAAATTAAACTCCCTGTTTATGGTCATGTTATCAAGGTTCTGTGGGAGGCAAACACCTTTCAATCTGAGTGCTTTCAGGCACTTGTCTGAAGTAACTCACTCATGAGTAGGATTAAGGAAAAGTGCATAATTCTCTCCAAACAAGAACAATCTTCCCACTCTCTCAGGGGCTGGAAGATGGCTCTAACTAAGAGGTTCATTTATTTCCATGCACCTGTGATTTTGTTCCTAAGTGGTGCGAATGGCTACTGAGTGTCTGGTTCAAAAGCAGGACTTCTTTTTTGCAAATTACGTAGCTACCATTTCACTTAGAGGTGATTCAAGAAGACATTCTCTGATGTTTATGATAATGCATTCTATAAAACACTTGAAGAGAGAGAGGTAATTATTTAGGTAGTTTGGTGAGAAAGGAAGAAAGGTATCTTTCTCATTGCTTGAAATTAAAATGAAGGCGGTACCTAAAATACTTCATGAGGCAGTCCTAGCATAAGCATTTCTATGTTCCTCTATCACATTTTCTTGGCTGCTAATAGGTGAATCATAATCCATAGCATCTCACATATCATATTTTGGTGTGTAAGCAATGTAGACAAATACATTTCTTACCGCCCTTTTAAACACAAAGTGCAGACATCTGTTGACTTCACTTGTTTGTAATCCTACACTAACACTCAGTCAAAGCCACCCAGTGCTGACCATCAATGCTAGCACTACATGAAGATAAAATGAGGCAAGAATCTGGCCTGTTAACAATACAGGGAGATTTTGGTCTCCCAATTTTCCCTTGGAAAACTTGGGGGGAAATTAGGTAAACGGGGAAAGAAGGGGTCTCTCCCCATGACTGTCAGTTACTATGTGCAATGTAATTTTTTTTTTTTACTGTGATATAGATCCCTGATATGGATCCAGGCAAAGTGATTCTGCACTATCCCTGGGTTTTTAGAAGAGTCTGATTGCTTGCAGTTTATTCCTTGGATCTTGAACCTAAGGAGTTTCCCTCTCTCTCTCTCTCTCTCTCTCTCTCTCTCTCTCTCTCTCTCTCTCTCTCTCGATACAGATATACACATATACACATGCACACACACACATATATGAATGTGTATATTTTTAAAATTTATATAGTAAAATGTATATGTAATTTATGTTTATATAAAATTTAACCTAAAAAGTTGAGTTTATATATAAAATTTCATATATTCATTATATATTTTATATGAAAATTTATATATTAGCTATAACATATAAAATACATACAAACATGTACTATATGTGTAATTTATATGTAGTTATATATCTATATGTCAATATAGATATAACTTAACCTAAAAAGAAGTTGAGATGCTCTGCGAAGAGCATTTGTGTGTGTGTGTGTGTGTGTGTGTGTGTGTATGCGTGTGCCGGTCAGGTTTTCGAGGCTGCAGGGGTGCTGCCTGGGACATGAGCTGCCTTTCTGAATCTGGAAGGCTAGGGCTCCTGCCTTCAGCCGTCCGAGCTCTCGGCTCCACACGTGCACAGTGCCGGGGGCTCTGTAGTTCTCGGTGGGGCTCAGGAGGGCGAGTGCTTGCTCGCCAAAGATTGCATGCAGGCGGCTTTACAGCACCTCCCCATAGTTTCAGCCCGTTAACCAGAGCACAACAGCCTGATGAATTAATGCTTATGTAGGCACAGTTGGCAGCTTCTAATTAAATAATTATGGCTAAGCAGCTGCAAGGAAGCTGTTATGCACCCTAGAAAGCCAGCTGTCAGTTTTGTTGGTCCTAAGACAGAGGAAGAGTTAACACTGAGCTCTGGATGTTAGGCACGAAGGGAAAGTATATCATATGCAACATATATGCTGCGCAATACAAAGTTGCTGTGTTTGTGTTAGCCTGTCCTTGGAGGGATGGACAGCAAACTGCTCCTCAGCAACTTCTCAGCAGTCCAACAAAGACAGAACCATCATATGATCAGGAGAACAGAGCCCCTCCAGAGGAACCTAAAGAGGGCACAGTGTTAGATGCATGAGTCTTTGATGGGCACAGAAATGACACCGAGATAGCAAGCAAATACATTTCAGGTTCCAGGCCTCATTTAGATGAACAAGTAATTAGAAGTCTATCGTGGTCTTTTTCGGGGTAGAGCTAGTATGTTTTTATTTGACTGAAGCGTTTTAAGACGCTGTTTTTAAATATTAGAAATTGGAGAACACGGTAAATATCACAAACCTAGATTTGAACTCCAAGGTACATTTTATCCTAAAAGTGAGGGGAAGATATTTGTCCTACAGGATCACAGATAATGTCAGATTCCTCTACAGAAGGCAAAAAAGCTAGAGCCTTATCTCTTCACTAGTGGGAAATTCACCAGAAGGAATAACAGTATCTGCAACTGAGTTCCAGCACCGAGGAAGATATAGATTACAGATAAAGGCCATAGATGGAGTTATTAGACCAAATCACGCTTGTTACTACACATCAATATGCTTCAGAATGAAGAGCTGATTTCATGCTTCTCCACAGGTAGTCCTGTCTACATGACCAACATGACTTCGTTCCCAAAAACCCCAACATGTGACAACTCGGTACAGAGCAACTTGACTCCCACTGACCAATTTGCCAGCGTTCCCAGCACCATCTCCAAAGCAACAAGCACAGTTGTAGGTGAAAATGAGTCTAAAGTTAATTTGTACCTTTATATTTAAATAAACTCTGGCATTTCAACCCCCTAGGTATAAGGGTTTGCCTTAAAACATGAGAGAAAATAGAATGTTAACACTGGAAACATATTTTTTATGGAATTCACTTCCCAACTCCCAGGCCTGTTGAACACCAGCAGTTACATCAAGCACTAAACTTTACAACTGATTTACTGTTCTCCCTTCAGAGGTCAATGGCTTATAATTTATCTAAAATATGCCGTTTCCTAAAGCAAGGCAATCTGTATCCAAAGTTGTCATTTAAGCAAATGGGCTGACCTCTAAGAAACTGAGTTAAAAAGCTTCAGTACAATAGTTTTCTTCCCTTTTTTCCCTTTTATGTCAGTAATTCTATCACCTCCACCTCAATTGACTAGATGTTTGCATGTGATTGACAATTCTCAAGGCTCTGGCTTCTTTTAGATGGATCTTAAATGAAGTCAGCTTAATTAAGTCTGCAGTGCAATTTAAGTCTCAGTACAAAATACTAAAGAATCAAATAGCAGATTTGTAAAACCTATAAAAGCAAATTTTAGACTCGAGAGGGAGGGAGAAAGGGGGTCTTTCATCAGTCTATACTGCCATCTAGCCAAAACCACGCCATTCAGTACAACATCCACTTGTGTTTTCAAAGCCCCTGATGAAAGCAAGCCTTCAGCAACCAGCTTAATGGACCTCCAAAGTTCAGATAAAAGAAAAGACAGCAGCTCTTCATCCACTCTGAGTCTACCAACCTCCGTGAACCAAGAGCCAAATTCTAATCATCTCCTTACTTCACAATTCAATATCTGGCAAACAGGTATACATGTCTGTTTTCATCTCATATAATACCGATATCAGTATCATTTGCATCTTGTGATTTTTGAAGCCTTTTAATATTCTGTGACTTCAACTGGAAAAACAGATAAAAGCTGCCTTAGGTAAGACATGAGAGTTGAATAATAACCTCTAATACTCTACCTATACCTCAAGTTTAAAAAAAAAAATCCCTAAACAACATTCCCTAGACACCGAACATGCAGACCATACACATCTGTAAAGAGAATCAGTACACATGAAAAATAAAAGGAGCTCTTTGCACTTACGGTAGAAGACGTATTCAGTGTAGCTTGACCAGATCTTGTCATCTGTATATTGGTTGATGAAAGATGCTGTCACTGAGGAGTTACAGGCCACCATGTGGAATCCACACTCTGATAACATATCAAAAGCCTTTTCCAGGTGCTTGAATTTGAGATAAAATCTGGAAGTGTATCTTTCTGGGGCTCGGTCAGGGTCTCTGCTCTCATTCAAACTTTCTCCAAAGACCTCCTTTGCCAAGGAAATCCTTCCACAAACCAAAATCCGGGGAACTCTCCGAAACTTAGCATCTGCCTGCCCCTCTCTGCCCATGGTGCAGGACCCCCTGTACCCCACAGTAATGAAACCCCACTTGCGGTCAGCAGGGAGCAGTGAGGAAGGGGGGCAGATTCTCGTGTCGCTTCCTTGGGAGGCATCTTCAAAGTCACTATGGCAGAAGTCCTCCGGGCTTTGCTTGATTTCATCAGGGGTCAGGAGTTTGACCAAGTCTGGGAGCTGGAAGTACTCAGCCTCCCTTTTCAGTCTTCCTCTTTCTGGAAAGTGATCAGGCAGGACCACCTGCCTATCCCTGAGATAGTCCAGAATGTAACGAAACAAGAATCCATCTCTGTCAATGAAAAACCTTCCCTTGGAGTCCTTGGCTAGATCGTTAGCCATGTCTCTCCTTGGGGAAAACATTTTCCACAGGAGGGAGTGAGGGATGCTTATTAATGTGGAATGGCGAGTGAAATAAACTTGACCCCCAACATTCAACTCCATGACCTCAGGGAAGGAGTTGGGAACTGCAGCCCCTTGTTCTCGAGGATAATAACGACTACAGTTTCCACTCAGAGCCATTGTCCCTTTCTCTTCCTCCTCCTATTTGGATCTGAAGGTGCAATCCAAAGGGGTCACAGCCTCATGCTTTGGGCTGACTGGTAAGGGAGGAAGAAGGATGCTAACATATTAAAAACGACCTCTGCTTACCCCAGTATTTCTCCCCTAGAAAGCAAAATTGAGAAGAGTCCACAGGTGAAGTAGTTTAAACCCTGGCTGGTGGTGAGCTATTACTTCATGGAACTCATAATCAACTCATCTCCATTCGATCTTCCCCCAGGCTCAGTAGAGAAGGCAGGCCAAGTCCCCAGTCTCTCAGAGATCTGTCTAAAGGAAAAAAGAGAAAATTATTTCCTCAAACCCAGCATGAGTCAGAAAAAGAGAGCTGCTGGAGACGGGAGAGGAGACGGGAGAGGAGACGGGAGAGGAGAGGGAGGGAGAGGGAGGGAGAGGGAGAGAGAGGGAGAGAGAGGGAGAGAGAGGGAGGGAGGCAGAGGGAGGGAGGGAGGGATACAGGGAAGGTGGGAGGGAGGGAGAGATTATTTTACATAAGCAGCCTTGAAACTCCTGATTTCAGCCTTTCTCCAATGCAATAGCTTCTCTCAAACTATTTTCTGTCTACACGTTTATCCATACACCTCTGTCTCCAGCAATTAGTATTAAAAACATTTCTATTTGTATTTCTACATTTAAAAGGAATATGCAATTTTCAACTTCTAAAAGGGGATTTATTTTTCAACTGGACAGTAAAATCAATAAACCTCAGAACTTACCTTATTGAGTGCTGGAAACTCAGTCCTGTGAAGAAATGCCCATTTGCAAAGCGGTCAGAATGTGCGGCTACATCGAGCCCATTAATGAAAAGTGCCAGAGGTGCGCTCTTAGAAAATAATTATTATATATTTATATAAATGTATATTTGTATGTATGTACGTATATATTCACTTTTAATCTCAAGTAAAACAAGTCACAAAAAAGTTAAACGGTGATGGGAGGTGATTGGGTTGAAAAGCAGAGAAAAATGTTCAACCAAAGCGTCTCCAGGAAAGGGAAAAAAAGAGAGATCAAAGCCTCGGCAAGAATCCTTAAAACAGAAGAGAGTTGCAAGAGGTACCAGGACTTAGAAGCTTTTCAGGAAGCCCAGACGCAGGAAGAAAGACAGAGGTGCCCTGCTGGGGTCCCAGGTAGCCAGCCCACCTGCCGGCAAGGGCGAAGGGGCTCCCATGTTCCCAGCCAGGTGGGAGCTGGTGGGAGCTGTTGGGAGCCGCTGGGAGCGTTGGGAGCCGGTAGGAGCCGGTGGGAGCCGGTGGGAGCCGTTGGGAGCCGTTGGGAGCCGGTGAAGCGGGTGGGAGCCGGCGCCGCCTAAGCGCGGAGATGCCGGCGGGTCCTGGGCTCTGGCTGCTCAGGCGGGCGACGGAGCTGGGCGGTTCCACAGTTCCCAGTGCAGTTGGACTGCTGTTGTTTCAGCAGTGCAGGGAAGAAACCATCCAGGGAAATGACTATTACATCATCTTAAAGGAATATGGCTTGGAGAAAGCGGAGGCAGCTCCGAGTCACGTCCTCCTCGGTGACAGGTTGCCGGGACTGTATGGGGACGCCGCGCGCCGGCCGTGGGCACGCGACTCCCGGGAGCACTGGGCTTGGGGCGGGGACGCCGCGCTGCGCAGCCACTTCCCTCCCTGCCTTGTCGGGAAGTCTGGAGTTTCCAAGGGCCTTTGCTTAGTCTTTTTTTCTCTTTATACCTCCACCGCCACCCCACCCCCACCCCCGCCCCCGCCAACAAACCTCGAACCAGTGGAGAGAGAAACGCAAGTGATTTTTCACTTGAAAAATCTACAAACAAACCCTTTGCACAGGCACCGAATTTCTGCTGAAGGGCAAATTTCCCCTCTGCTCTTTTTTTTTTTTTTTTTTAAGCACATCGAATGATCCCCATGTTCAAACTATAAATCAGCTGGGGGTTTTTTTAACCAAAGAGAATTAAACCATGTTCTCTCAGTCACTCTCCTCCTTTTTCCCTCCTGTACCATCCCTCTGCCACCACTCGCAGCAAGTAAATAAATAAATATTTACAGTCTCTCTGGAATTCATGCTTTTTCAAAAGAATACATGAAGCACTGATACCCTCAGAAAGTCCACAGTTTACACGGCTAAGTCATTAACTTACCTGTAAGAAACTGTAACCTGCAACCTTTCTCTGGGGATGTTTCCTTACTGAGCATCTCCTTGGGTGTGCCCCCATGCCCGCCCTCCCCACTCAGCTCCAGAGGTCTCTGGTGGAAGAAACGCCTGCTAAGACTTTACTGCTGTCCCAGAGGACTCCCTTAAGTGCATCATTAGAGTTTCAGGAAGGCATTTCCAGGGCAACCTAATCCACTAACGAAGTGCTTCCAGTTGATCCTGCCAGTCAATAATGGCCCACCTAACAGTTTACAGTAAGTCAGCCATTTCCCCTTTAAAACACTAGTATGTTAGGACTCACATTCTCAGTAAAATTATAGTACTTCATCTCTGAATAATATATGTGAGCCACACTCCATCCCAAACAATCGATATTTTTAAAAAATAAAAACCAAAAATGGACAGGAAAGTATAAATTAGATATGTTTTATGGGATATGTGTGTTTATTTCCAACTCTCAAGACAGTTTGAAGATAGACTCAGCAGCAGGATAAATTAATTTCTGGTTTAACAATCTTTTATTTCAATGACTATCAGGTTACCAGGCACATTCAGAGTATTAGCTAACACTTTTAACACATGATTATATTTGACTTTGTTCCTTTAACCTGTGTTACATGTTCTGGCCTTGATCTTTGGGATCTTAATGTTGGACCAATCAAGGAAATGTTTATTATTTGATGCACTTATATCGCCACCTACTGTCCCTAAGCTGTCAGTGCAGATCTGTATCTGGCAACTTAGTTGAGCCAAAAGGTAGATTTTTCTTTTCCTTGATTTTAAACTTTTTGCAGTGGCTTGAGAATTACCGGAAACACAAAGTTCACTGTGGTGACAAAATAAACATTTAGTTGCCACCAGGTCAAGGGAAAAATAAGTCTGAATTCATGCTATGAAGTATGGGGTTTTGTTGTAGTTAAAAGTAAACAAATGTTTTATTTCTAACAGTTAGGCTAGCCAGTGTACCATGACAAGAGCTTTGGAGACTGGATAATAAAATATTCTGGGGATAGTTTGAGAGGAAGTGAAAGATTAGAGCAAGAAGAACCACAGCCTTTTAAATTAAAAGGAACTTGAGAAATGGAAATCACCATCTCATCTTAGAGAAACTGAGGACCAGGGAGGGAAAGCATCTCCACAGAATCACATAGCCATGGAGTAGTGGGGTGAGGCTGAGACCACTGCCTGTTCGGTGTGATCAATGTTCTGTTTTTAACCTTATAAATAGATATAAGATATATAGATATATATATATATCCCTAGAATAGGGATAGAGCAGGGGCAAAGTAAATAAAAGAATTTCAAGATTACTACACATTTGAGAACAAAAATAAAGCAAGTCATTTAAAAGACAATATTTAGATTGCAAAGCTAAAACAATTTGCAATAAACAAAGAGTATTCTGAATTTCCATAATGAGGAGCTCTGATCATTGATCTGGGTTTCATAGGTTAGGCTAATTTTCGAGACTAGTTCTTAACCATTTTTGAAGAATGGAACGCTTGGAGAATCTTATGAAATCTAGAAAATGAACACAAGCATAAGTTTGCGTTCCGTGTGTGGGGCAGAGACTCGGGAAGGGCTGTGAAGAGAAGAAGCAGGGACTCACATTCCCAACAATCTGCACATTTTGGCTATGAACCTTCTCTTTGAAATGAGATTACACATGCACTCACTGAGACACGCTCCGAGGACTGGAAAAATAAAACATTCCCTAGATAACGTTCACCTTGTGACCCATGGTTGGACCACACAACCTGAATTCATATTTTTTAATAACCGCTGTAAATATCCTATTCTCTGCACAGTACTGCTTTATATTATTTTGTGCTAAAATGTTCATTTATTTCAGTAAATTGTGTAAAAATAAACAACTGCTTTTGCTAGCCCCCTTTAAGCAAACTTAATTTTTAATCTACCTGAAGCCTCAAAAAATGGAGAATGTCTGGACCTCTCTCCCACAGTTTTGAGAGATCAGGGATTTGGTTCAAGATTGATTCGCATACTCTGCTCTGTACTCCTTCTTGCTCCTTTAGTGTCAAGGAGGTAAACAAATGAGAAGTGAGATTAAAAAGATAATAGGCTTGAAGGAAACAAAGCACTATAACACAGAGGGAGATTTGAATAGTGCTGGAGTAAGCCAGGGTGTCCCAGGGAGGTTGTCAGGAAGCACGGCTGCTGGGCGCCTTAATAAGAGGCAAGAAGCCAAGTCTAGGCTGTGATGCATTCCTGTCCTTCGTGTCAGCAGATAACACTGCTAGTGTTATGATTCTCTTCTGCCAGCTCTCCACTGAAACACAGCGGGATGCCACACTGGCCCAAAGGCTGAACATACAGCAACAGATTTCTCTTAAGGGCAGACTAAGGAATAACGTTCCATCCTGCACTTAGTGGCAGTTAAGCCTATATAGCACATCAAGACACACTACGGGTAAATTGTGGAACTCATAAAATGTGTCTTAGCCTGTTTCCTGTTTCCCACTGTCACACACCCCCATAACTGAATGTTGAAAAGTACATTCTCAAAAGGACAATTTTAATTTTGGAACAATGAGATCACTTCCCACATTCTCACCCCCAACCCATCTTTAAGTCTCCTCTTCCCTTGAGCAGAGATAGCTTTTATGCTGACTGTCTTTGCTATCGGGGAGGGAGGAAATTGATCTCATAAACTAGCTCATGCTAAGATGCGGTACACTCACTGTATTAGGTGCCCCAAGGATTCCTGCATTATCATAATAGCTACTGTAGATGGAAGGCCGGCCTTCAAGCTCTCTAAATAGTCATTACCCCTTTTCCAACTCTGCCTGACTGGCTGTATAACATTGGACAGGAGACTCGATGTCTGTCTCTGAGCCAGGGTAAAATGGAGGTAATAAGACCCGACTCCCAGGTGTGTTGTGTAGATTAAATACTGTCATGCATGTAAGACCCACTAGCACATTCCCTGGCTCTTGATGAATGGTTAATGAAGACCAGTAGTATTCATGATAGCAGTAGAAATAACAGTAGAAGTAGACTCAAGTGGGGGCATGAAGAAGTTACCAAGGATGTCCAAAGACTGAAATTCAGTTCTACTTCCAAAATCTTTCCTCTTCCTACCATGCAGCTTCAGTTAAAGACGGTTGCTTATTATAGAGCTATTTGTTAATAATGTGGGGGTGGGGCGGGGGGCAGGGGTAGATTTCAGGCTCTGTCAGGGAAATAGGTCAGCAAAATGAAAACCTGAGACTAATAGGTTCTGTAATGTTAAAAATGAAAATGCCACTGTCTCCTGCCAGACAAGGTTATATTTCCGGTATCTTTTCATTCATTCCACATGGATTTATGAAGTGTCTGCGTTAGGTCCAGCACAGTGCTAGGTACTTAAAATACTGACTTCTATACAACCTCTGAACTCAGACACTCACATAAAAACACACATATACACATGCTCAAAATCCTACCAATGGAAGACAAAGATTAAAAATTCCTAGGTTTTGAGCCCTGCCTCTTATTTGCAGAAAGATGCCTGCTGCTATATTATGCTATTTGGCCCTACACAGTTCACCTATGATTTGGACAAACTACTGGACCTCAGGTGGCCTCTGCCTCCATATCTATAAATTGAAGTTGTCTCCCCTTATAAAGATACTGTGACTGATGGCAAAATAAAGATAAAATACAGCTGTCAAATCTTCAGAGACATACTAGAAAGTAATTTATTAGGTAAGAAACAGAAAAGAAGGCAACAAACAGCGATCTCTCTTGTTACATAAAGCCTTCCAATGAAGAATTTGAACTAGACTTGTGCAATCTTAAAGTTGGAAGAGGAGAGAGACCCTTCGGGATCATCCACTGCAGCCTCAGATCCACCGAAAATTGTGAGATAGTAGCAAAAATTCAGTGTAGTCATTTCTCTTATAGTCTCTCCCTGAAAATATTCTTGAACACTGCTCTTATAAAATACAAATAATACCTAAAACTGTTTGTATCATCGTAGTGCCTCTGAATGGAAGTCTGCAGAATTAAGTTCTTCCAAATGAACTGTCATTTTGAGAGCTGAGCTTCTGTACATTTTTTTATGCTTATCTAAAAAGAAAGTACTGCTCTTCAGGTGTGAAGGTGACATCGCTGACTATTTAATAGGGTCTAAGGTTTGTGTGTGTGTGTGTGTGTGTGTGTGTGTGTGTGTGGAGAAACACACATTTCTGTAGTAGGCACACATGTATGGTCACCTTGTAGGTTTCTCTTCAAAACAAGGAAACTTTTCTGGAAAAAGTAATCAAAGTCAGGAGTATACAGTTTGGCCACGAAGTTAAATAAAATCAACTTGCACATACAGGGTGAGGCAAAAGTAGGTTTACAGTTGTTCGTATGGAAAATGATACAATAATTAACAAATAATAATACAAGAATAAGCTCTGTGTTTCGCAGACTCATACCTGTAAACCTCCTTTTGCCCCACCCTATTTCCATTTTGAAATTGGACAACAGTGTAAGGGCAGTCTGTGGGAGCAGGAGGTGGGCTGGACGGAGGAGGGCAAAGAGAGAAAAACTGGGACAACTCTAATAGAACACACAAGAATAAAAAATAAGAAATTGAGAAATCTAAGCAACAGAAATATAGGCTCTATTCCTTAAAAAGGATTAGCCAATAAGAAAAAAAAATGGAATGTAGTTGCCTCACTATCAAACAATTGGTCCAGCAAATATACATGCTGAACCGTGTTGTGTTATTCACTGTTTGATGCTTGTTACAGGCACTTTATTATATATGTTGGCATAGTTTTTATTATGTATGCTATGTATTATGTAATATATCTCTCGGTAAAGGAGTAGTGTTAACTTGTAGACCAGTAATTGTCACCCTTTTATCTCCTACCTAGGAAACCCATTTTTCAAATGGCATCCTTGTTGTCATTCCAAAATATGAAAGCAGTATTAAATATGAATAACCTTAGGTGTTAATTTCAAAAACACATTTAAAAAACGGTCGATCAAAAATTGCAATAATATGTCAGTGGTCTCTAGAGTGCATTTTGATTTTTTTCAGAATAGTTTTATGCATGTATAAGTGGAATTTATTGAACTTTCAGAAGCAACTCACAGGAAATAGAGTTTAAAAATCCTGGTTATAATGAAAAGGAGCAGGTTTCAGAATCAGGAAGAGCAGGGTTGGAAAGAAGTACCTACCAGCTGTATGATCACAAGCTAATCACTTTATCTCTGTGAGGACTGTCTCTTCATGTATATATTATTAGAAAGAGAAATATGCACTTTGCAGGACCGATGTAACAGTCACAGACAATGTTCCGAAAGTGCTTGGCCCATAGCACATGTTCAATAAGTAACGGGCAATGCGATTTTATTTATGCTTGGCTTGACCACCTCCTCTGCCCCTCTCCCTCCCTTTTCTGCCCACACCTCACGGGTTTTTGTGAATGAGTGGATGGAAGGGTACCGCATTACTCATTCATGCTAGTGATGAGACTGATCCTTTTTCTGAAAGTCTGCTAAGTCTGCTTCTCCCTGCTGGGAGAGAAATAGGAGAAAGGGAAGGGATATTGAGAGCTCTGAGCACCTTTGTCCTTGGAGATAGACAATTAGTTCATTTTCCTGCCTTAGACACTAGCTATACCTTTCAAAGATAAATGGAGGAAAGTGAATGAACAGGCTGACTCATTAAAAATATTTCATATCATTTTACAGTGATTCAGCAGTCACTTTGGTGTAGTGATTGTAGAAGGCATTTTTCACAACTAAATCCAAACATATACTTGTAGGTTGAAGTGAATCTTACCAGTGGCATCTGCACATGGGGAAGAGCAGGAAGAGAAAAGGACAAAGACCATATGACAACCGGAAGGATTTAGCTCAAGGAACATGAACTATTTTACCAAAAGACTTAAGAAGTCAAAGCTGGGAATCTCAGCTATGCTCTGAATACCAATCGATATTCAGACACCTTTTTCCTTGCCCTTTGAGTTATTTGCAAAAGATCCATGGAGCAGGAATTGTTTTGCACTCATTTTGGTATCCCAGGTAGCATGGAAAGTGCTAGATAAATGTTTGTTGAGTTTAATTGCAGGAGCAAGAGAGTATCCTCAGAATGGCCCAAGAAAACGATATGTAAGAAGCCAACAGGATCATGTCAGTGCTGTTGACAGGGTAGTTAATTTCAGTTTATTTCTCAAAGCATGGAGTTCTCCTTGGCTAGCAGGGACTTTTCACTTGGTCACTTCCCACAGAAATGAAATAACTGACTGCAAAACCCAGCCTTTCATAACTCACCACAGCAAAGGTCATTCAAGTGCCCAGTGTGAAGTCTAACCAGAATAGAAAAATGAAAGATCCTTAAAAGAAGCATCCTGATAAGAGTAAGGAATCAAAAAGTTTCCAGTTTCAAAATTTCACTGACAAAAGTATCTTAAGATGCCCATGTCTGTGTCTGTGGCCAAATTAATGAAATTAACAAATAATTCAGCCAAACATTTTCACATACATTATCTCTTTTAATTCCCACAACAATCCTCAAATTTTGGCATTGTCAGGAGAATAAAAGATCCTCCAGAAGGTTAAGTAATTAACAACGGGTCACACCCAACCTGCCTAATCTCAAAGCCCCCTTGTAACTACCTGAAACTTATTCAGCAATATAGTTCCTTTTATTCACTATCCTAAATAGGTCCCCAACACCTGGCTTGGGCATCACACAGAACTAGAGCAACAAAATCATCCTGGTATAGATCATCCTGTGTCCCCAACCCTAGTTCAGTGCCTGGCACAGAGGAAGTACTCCATGAGAATGTGTCAAAGGGCTGTTAGAACAAACAAGTGAATGAATGAAAGGATGGCTGGATGAACGAATGAATGAACTACCAGTTGGGACAATGGTATCCAGAAATTTTAACTGGATATAGCAAGAGTCTGATCTCATGTGGCACATCTAATTTTCTTTACTCCTGAAATGTTGGTTCTAAGTAGGAAAATGATTCTGAAGACAAAAAAAAAAAAGTTTGTAATCACAGCATCATAGAATTGGTCTCTCATGAATCCAAAGGAATGAGCGTCGTAATTTATATGTTTTATGTTCCAGAATTTAGAAGCCTTTACAAATGAACTGCTTTTGGGATAAGACTTCCTTAGAACAATAAAATCCAAGGTTTTTTAAAAAGTGTTTAGATGCTGAAAAAAATATGACTGACTTAAAAAATATCTTGCCAAGGCACCAGGCGATTCTAGGCCAGCCAGTTTAGGCATCAGTCACTCTGCATCCTTTCCGGCAGTGCTTAGGGCTGGGGGCGGTGGCGGTGTTGGAAAGCCTGGTGATAACGGATCTACAGAGACACACACACTGGGCACAGAATTTAAGGGGACCAGGCACACAATTCAAACGTGACTTGGGAAATATTACTCTTTTGCTGTATAATGCAGATTTGCACAGCTTCTGCCAAGGAAATTGTGCGCTGCCTTTACAGACAACGATCGGAGCCTCAAGCGCCTCTCACGATCACCCTGGGGCCTCTCAAAATGACAGACTTGCTTGCAATGTGTGGTTCCAGTGGCTGCCAGAGGATATCAGGCAATTGTTTGAAATGCAGCCACTGTTGTGCATCTTCCTGACAAATCTGATTGTCATTCATCAGGAAAAACAATGCCTATGAACAAATGGGTGACCCCCCAAGAGACATGTGTATCTTATAGAAACTGGATTCAATCTGGTGTCTCTTGACCAGCCTCTTGAGTTTTTCATATACTTAAATGAGATTTTGAGAGTAGTTACATACATCTATGTTGTTAAAGTGCCATTATACTGGACACAGAAGCTAACAATACCCCTAGATAGAATATTAAATAAAATCATAAATTAAGATAGAAAATTAGATAAATGGGCTAGGAATGGAGAAGTGGTGGATTTCTTATGTGCACAGAGAGTAAGCTAATGCACTCTAAATTTTTACTGCCATTTTGTCCAAAGACATTTGTGCCCGTAAGTATAAGGAAAAAAAAGAGAAAGTCACTGCTCAATGAATGTGACCGGTGAAGTTCATGTGGAGAACATCAGTGCTTCACAAGAAAACCTCCCACCTCCCAAAAGTTTACCTGCAGAGCCACAGGCTTATTAGGTCAACACAGAGTCCTTCTTCAATTATTGACAACAACTAAAGTCGCTGGAGACCAACAAAAGAAGCTTTGAGCTCCTTTAAAACACCTCGTCTGCTCCATGTCTCTTATCATCATTCATTTATTTGGATATTTACATATCTGTTTGAACAAAGAACTATGTTAGACTCTGTAGAGAATGCAATGGTTAATCAGGCATGAGACTTACCCCCAACAAACTGATAATCCAGCAAAGCAGAGGACAGCGGGCACTCCGTGTCCAAGCTGAAGATGGGTAAGTGGCGCACAGAAGTGGCAGCTGCCGTTAAGTGGGAAAAGGTTTATGAGAGAGGCACGGAGCTAACCCAAATGAAGTCATGTTTTGAAACCCTAAGGAACATCATGCCTAGCACAAAGTGCCCATTAATAAATTATTGAAGAATTAAAGAAAGTGCCACCCTGTATCACCACACATTTACCGGACATGAAGTCCGGCACTCATTTAGAGCTCATTTAGAACTGCCCGAGACTGAGCTGACGCATTAGAGTTCTGCTGATCTCAGAAATATGCTATGGGCGCACACAAACGCAAGCCCATTGCAGCACGAGTCTGTGTGGCTAACCCATACTGGGCTCCCCACCAAAGAGGACTAAGAGCCATCTGAGTGGCCCATCCCAATCACTTAGTTACTCTACCAGGTCACTCTTTCTGCCATTGCTTGTGTGCCAGTGAACTCCGATTCAAGAGGGCTGATAAATTATAATGCTGTGGATTCTACAAAAGATCAAGGAAGGTACTGGATGGCAGTGAACAATGTTCACAGCAACAGCCGCTAATGCCTCCGAGGAGAGGGTCTGGGAAACCCATAACTGCAGGCAGTTGTTGCCTGGGAGAAAGACTTTGATATTGGAAGGGAGGCAGAAGCCTCCCTGCAGCCCAGGAAGACTGAGGAACAACAGCATGAAGAATAACCAGAAGACCTCTGTAACAGGAGGTATAGCACAGCGTCAGAAGACTTGAAGAGAAATAAGGACAATTGCTAAAGTATGACATCAGTAGCATATCTTCAAGGTATCATGGAGTAATAATCCTTATAATACCGATTTACTTAATGAGATCATTTCCAGAAACAAGTTCCCACAATAAATGGGTATGCCTGTAATTTAATGCTGGGGGTGGACATGGAGGAGGATCTAAAACACTATTGCTATTTCAGATACCCTAAGAGCCCTGTAATTAAGGATATTCTGAAGGTTTAAGGAAGTTGATTTTCTGAACATAATACCAGTTCTTTATGGCAATTGTGTAACACAGAGAAGCTCTAATGAAAGAACAGGAGTTAATTTTGTTCAGCACAAAAGGACAACTTTATGAGTAATTATAGTCACCTTTCATTACTACTAATAAAGTTTACCTGATTTATTAACATAATATCCACAACACTGAGATGGATAGGGAAAGAAACATACTAGGAAATACTGAAACAAAATTTAAGTACTCAAAATGATTATTACCTATGTAGGGAAGCATTAGGGCATCATGGTGGAAAGTGTGGGCCTTGGGGTCAGAAGTTCTGGGGCCAAATTCCAATTTTGTCACTTACCAACTGGGAAAGTGACATCACCTTTCCAGCCACAGTTTCTCGTCTGCAAAACAGATAATAATTGTTGTGCTCTATGGGAATTTTGTGAGAACTCAATATGAGAAAGCATATTGAATGCTTAGTTCATCACCGAGCTGATAGTGAATACTCAAAAAACGTAGCTTTTTAAATGTATTTTCCCCAAACCATTTTAGATAGTTTGTTCCCTAGATCAACGGGTAGAAATTCGTCATTAACCTTAGCCTGTCCTCACTCTGGACCCCTTACAGATTTGGGAGGAAGGAGTCAGAGGAGTTACACAGTTTCCCTTTGCAATGCAGAGCTTCCTACTGAGAGGTACGTGTTCTGGGCAGGTCAAAGGGCACCATAGGGTGGCGTTATGGTAGTCCTGGTCTGTGTAACATGCTCTCTACTTGCCAAATTGTCCCGTCATCCTCTCTGGCCCCATGAAGCTTTAGCCCTTGCTTCTCATTTGTTAGATGTCATTTATTTCAGCATGGTTTCTAGTATACAATGTTTGGGCAAAAATCTTCACATTTTAAAAATTCTCTTCTTCCCCCTCAACAAGCTGCCCCTTGTTGAACTGACTCAGTCTCAGTGGACTATCAGCATTAGGAAAACGACTCCAAAATCTAAATGTGTGGCCTCAGCCTCTTTCCAACTCCGATATACCCATTAGGCATTCTCATCTGGACCTACCAGCATCTCACAGTCAAGTTACTTGAGTCCAAAGCCAACTATCAACTTGCCACGCCCACCCATTATATTCCACCATGGTCTCTCTGAGTTAATGGCATCACTGACATATTGTCCAAGTAAAAACCCACCTTTTGATTCCTCCCTTTCTATTGGCTCCTAATATTTAATAATCAAATCGATCCACTTTATCTTTGTTATAATTCTTTCCACTATCTCTTCTCTTCCATTTCCATTTGTCCTACTCTTGCCCTTTACCTTTTACCCAGAGTCACATATTCCACAAGTAATTGCTGAGCATTCAGCATATTGGGGACCCAGAGATGAACAAGGCAGACAAGGTTCTTGCCCTGGTGCAACGTCCATTCTAGGCAAGGGACATAGATTTTAAATAGGTAAAAAAATAATTTTAAACAGTGACATGGGATATGAATAAAATAGAACCAGGTGATATGGAAAGAATGTCTGAGGCTGGGGTAGAGGGACAAAGAGAAAAAGGTGAGATGTGACAGGTTGGGGTTCTTTGAGGAAGGGATATTTAAGCTGTGGCAAGAAGCCAGCCATGTGAAATCCTGGGAACAGAATGTTCTAAGAAGATGGGCTAGGAAGAATAAAGGCTCCAATGTCTAAGGTCAGACTAAGCTTGGCTGGTTCAAGAAGCCAAGACAGTGAGTTTGAGCCCAGTGAGCGGAAATGGGAGTGTAGGTCTGAGAAGCAGGCAGAGGTCAAGCCATGTGGGGCCTCATACCCAAGAGTGGGAAGTCATTAATACAGTTAAAGTAATGTGCTCTAGTTTACTTGTTTTTTTAAAGTTGGCTATGGCTGCTGTGGGGAGAATGAATTGTAGAACAGCAAAATTAGTTGCAGGGCACTCGGCGGCAGAACATTACTGGAATCCAAGATACACGCTGATGGCTTGGGGAGGATAAATGAAGAGAAACTGGTGAGGATTTTGGACACATTGTGGAGGTCCTGGTGACAGTATTACTATATGTATTTGCTGATGCTTCCCCTCCTTCCAAGCTTTTTCATCTCAGTTCATTCAACACAAAGCCAACAATGTCACCCTTCTAAGGATGCCATCCTTTGTCAAGAGATGTTGATTGGCTCCCCGGTTACATATAGATTCAAAGTCCTATGCTATGTGGCCTCAACTACTTCAAAGATACATACAGAGGGACTTCATAAGAAAAAGGAAAAAGAATAACAAAGCCAATCGAAAGTTCTGAGATGTCATTGTACAGACAGCGTCATTCACAGGGAGCGGCACTGGTTTTTGGTATGTGAAGAACCAGCATTTGTAGCTCTTTAAGCTGCTCTTATTCTGAAAGGTTCGGTCCTAAATGAAAAAGCCACAGTGCACCAACCCACTGGGTGATGTCTTAATGCCCAAGGGAAGTTCTAGTAACTAGAAGAAATGAAGTAACCCCTTAGAACACACATACATAAATAAATTGGTGAATTTTGTTATGATCCTTGACTTTATCCACTTCCTGAAATACCATACCCAATTACAATGCAACTGAACGAATACCTCACAACAAAGTTTAGCCGTCAAGTTAACTACAAAAAATGGGGAACTTGATAGAATCAAATAATGCCTCACATTGAATATATAATTTCCTTTTCTTTCTGTCTTAAGCAAACATTTCTTGGAAGCTGAAAATTCATGTCAGGATCATCAAACCAGACTTGAGAAGTCTCCAATATTAAGAATCCAGAGTAACAGAAGGGGGCGGTGTTATCACAGCCTCTTACACGGACTTGATGCAAAAGAACCAGAAAGTCATGCACACTAGTCCTGTTCATGGACGCAGGCTCCACAAGTGAGGCTCAGCTCTACTGCTTGTTTCCTTTCGCTTGTTAAGCCCCAAGCCCCCAAACACAGTTCGCAGTGAGTTTCCTCCTTAGTCTACCACCCAGATATGCCCTGCCAGACCTTGTGAGAAAAGGATACCTTCTCACTGTGGTCTCAAGAAATACAAACCCACCTCTGTGTTTACATTAGTTATCATTTTTGCCTTCTACAGAATGAGTGGTGAAAGAAATTCTCCTGTACTGACCATATTAGAAAAACACTCTATATTGAACATATTATCATCAGACGGGCCCTAAAGGTTACTTTGTACCACTAGAAAAGTAAATATATGCAGCCATATACCCAGAGACTTACTCAAGAAACATTTGCCGAATGCTTGGTATATATAGAAAAAACAGAAGGAAACAGTCCTAGCCCTCTAGACAATTTAGCAGACAAGTCTAGAGAAAGCTCTATGTGGGAAAGTCTGGTAAGCACCCCCGAAAGGAAGGTAAACATTCTGACAGGAACCTGAGAAAGAACTCAACCAGATGTCTTCAGAGTTTGAGGATGAGGAATGAGAGAGAAACTAGACAATGTTATAACTGTCCTAGATGACAGGAGAATCAAGGAAAACAGAAGCTAAGCTTCTGTGAGGGAGGAAAAAATCAGTTGAAAAAGTGTGTGTGTGTATGCGTATGTTTGCAGGGTTTGGGAAAAAAAGCAGTGAATGATCCAATCTGGCTGGAGCCAAAGGAACAGAGGGGAGGACTAGAGAGAGGGAGCTGCCGAGAAGTCTGGACTTAAATCTGTAAATTGTGGGTAGTTACAGAAAGTTTTTTGAGCAGAAATGACAGAAACAAGTTTTTCAATAGCAGCCACTTCTACAAGGTAGTAGAGAGCTCATGCCCTCCTCTCCCGGCCATCACCTTTCTCAGTGCTCAGAGAAGAGACCTACAGCTCAACGATTTCTATCAATAGCCCTACTGAAGGGTGTGCCTTTGACATTGAAATTCTCATCATTTCAGTATTTGCAACACTTTTATAAAATATATTTCCTTCCTGCCCCTGTCATGGAAGAAAGAGAAATGAAAGGGAAGGTTGCTCTATGACCATTTGGCAAAGTAAAGGAATGCACATGTTTAGCGTATAACATCAAGGGGCAGTCGGTGAGGCCCACTTGCAGCAGAGCAAGGATGCTTTATGAGTATTGCGGTGTGCGTGTGTCCATGTGCTCATTATCTTGAGCATATTCCATGTGCCATGAATCACTCCAGATTTTAGGGGTACCGCAAGGAGCCCGAAATGGCCAAAGCCCCCACCCTCATGGAGCTTACATTCTAGACAATAAACAAAGAAGCATATCAGATGTTAGATGATGGTAAGTACAAGTGTGATAAATAAAGTAGGGTGAGGAAGATAACAATTACCGTGTTGCAGGGGAGGGCAAAGGGGGCAAGGAAAGAGGAGGGAGAAATGTGTGTTCTTTAGTAGTATAAGTTTAAAAGGCTTTTTTTGGGGGGCAGGTGAACTACAGTAAGGAAAGACATTCAACAATCAATAATAATGATAATAGATGTAACAACAGGTACTGTCTTATTATATCTATAGTGACTGTCACTGTGCTAAGCATTATTTTTCATTTATTCTTCACAGTAAACCAAAACTGTTATTAGTGTGATACTTTTAGGTACAAATGGAATTGAGGGTAAGGAAGGGAGAGAAAGAGAGGAAGGAAGGGAGGAA